>JAQNDB010001781.1:0-44711 GCA_029204045.2 Tillandsia leiboldiana | reverse complement strand
GGAGCCCCAGGGAAGTTTCGGGCTGCTACAGTGATCTTCGGCTGCTACATTGCGCGCCCGAAAAAGTTCCCCCTGCCCCGAAAATGGACAAACATCCGGCATTTCTTCAATTGTTTCCTGCAGCCTATAAAAGGCGATCCGAGCCTCTTCTTCTTCCTTTTTCCGCCATTTCCAAGCCTCCTCTCGCCGGAGTGTCTTCAGCAAAGTTGATCCCCGTGTTTGGCTGCATCTTTCTGCAAGTTTTGGGATTTTTGGGGCACGCTTATCGAGGTTTCTATTTTTACGGCGCGGCGCGACGCTCGTTCGTTTGTGGTCTTCTTCGTCGCGTTTTGGTGCGAGGACTCCCCGGCCTACCCCGAGCACCTTTTTCGGTGATTCTTGCGCCGTTGGCTTCACGACAGGTAGGGCTATGTTTCCCATGTTTACTGGTTTTTCCCATTCCGAGCTTTTTCATGGGTCTTTCGGATCATCTTGTAACCCCTTTTTCTGGGCGGAGTTCTGGGACAGCGGCGCGGTGTTTGGTGATATCTTCGCGCACAGGCATCGGATTGGGCGATTCAAGAGGCGATTTGCATCTACACATCACGAGGAATATGCCCAAATTTTATTGGAATTTTCTGAATATTTCTCGAAGGTGAAGATTATCTGTGAACAGTAATTGTTGCTACAGTTTTTGATGTAGTTTGATTCGGGGTGGTTCCCTTGTCGGAATTGTTCTCAGTGTAGGAAGCTCGGAATTGGACGTGCAGGTACTCGTTTCGAAGGTATCGACGCGAGGATTACTGTGGTATTTTTATTGGATTTTTCTGGGCACTTGCAGCAGGTGAAATATGCGCGGCTTTGGGACTGATTTTCAGATTGCGTATGTTTGGTTAATTTGGAATAAAAGTGTAAGTTGAGCGTTATTGTTGTGCCCAGGGGGTTTTTTTAGCTGTTTGAAGCCGAGGCTTGCGGCGACTTGTACCGTGGGTGTTATGTGGCAGATTTTGGACGCGGGCGTCTACCCACTTCACGACTTCAGGTTTGCCTTGGGTTAAGCGCTTCAGGTGGGTGAGCTTATTATCAGTATTTGTTTAAGGCAATGTTTAATGTTTGCGGCAAGGTAAAGTCCACTTGTGGGGATGTCACCCCTCTATGACTGATGCATGCATGTTTAGGATACATGGTTTATGTTGGTAAGTAGGTAAGCTTGTTAATGATATTGGTATAAATGTTTGCAAGAACAGTATGTATGGGGTATACTGAGGACTTGCATGACTTGGACATCTATGTGATGATTAGTGTAAGCTTACCTAGGATAATGTTACCCTATGAGATTATGTAACATGCCATGTTAGCACATAGGCCTTTCTTGTGATGGATTATGCTTGGGACAGGATTTCGTAGCTATGTGCGAATTTGTACTCTGAGGAGTTATTATGATCATTCTATTGTTGAACCCTGAGTTGTGGACAGGTCTAGTTTTGAGATTCCGGCATGTTGTTTATTCCTAAAGGAACTATTATTATGCTTTACCCCCTTTATTTCCTTGAGGGACATTTGCATGCTTGTATGGTCATGTAGTTAGGCCATCTTTTACTGCTGCACTATTTATGGGAACTTGACTTAGGAGAAACCATGCTTTTCCTTTCTTCGCTTTTGCTAGTCAAGTGTTCAGTGCTGCTCGGGTTCGAGCAGGGGTCTGGATGGGGTAGTCAGGACTTCGTGTCTGGGACAGGTTGGTTTAGTTGTGGGGCTTTGCGGCAACCGCGGATATTGGGCGGTTGACCGGATGTTTCTCTATGCACCTGATTGGGTATCAGTTTTACTTAGTGGATGGAGTTTCCCACTTATCGTTAGTTGCATCCGACTGAGGTCGGGTCTTTCTTTAGTGGTTGAGTTTTTCCACTTTGATCGGATTGATGATCAAGTCCTGCTGTTTCGAGATACTGTTGATGTTGATGACAGAGATGCTTTACTCGTGTGGGTAGGCTCCCCTCGAGTGCCGCTCCGGAGTAGGCTTCAGACCGTGTTGGGTTCCGGTGAGACCGTGTCGGGTGCCGGTCAGACCGTGTTGGGTTCCGGTCATTTGGACAGAGCAGGCAGTGCCGGGTTTTATACCGGTTCATTCGATTGAGTTTATTTCGGTCAAATACTTTTATGGTTACACTCGTGCCTGGGGGCCGAGTGCAGACTGGTAGTTGAGTTGAGATCAGTGTTGGTATTGTTGAAAGCCGTCTGGTTGACGGTGGTCCCGAGTTGTTGCGAGTACTTTGACCGCTGTGTGAGAGGTTGAGCATCTTGATTCTACCCGTTCTGAGAGAGAGAGCGGGGACTTTGACCATAGCCTGCGTGATCCTCTACTCGATAGCGAGCTAGTCCGTTTGGACGCCCTACGTAATTCCTGCCCGTCTTTGGGAGGTGGTTGTAGGTGGATGCAGGTTGACTGGACCAGATGTGGCAGTCAGCTCGATTGGGTCGTTGGTGCACTTTATGTGCTAGTGGTTGCATACCACTGTTTGGTTCTTCCCTTTTAGCCTTTAGTTAGGGGCAGGGTAGCTGTGAGAGTTTTCAGCTTACTCATTTCAGTCTTATGACTGGGGTTAATTTTTATCTCTTGAGGACTTGGTGGGCAGACCGTCGGGTCTGGCGGTGGTACCCACTGAGAACTCCCGTTTTGGAGTAGTTCTCACACCCTTTGGGGGTTTTTCCCCTTTTTTTTTTCTCCTCTCCTTTGTTTTGCAGAGTCTTAGCAGGTGTTGCCGACTCTGCGGTTGTTGATCGTGGCAAGGGAGTCGCGAGCTAGATCCCTACCCGGCGTTGGAGAGTAGCGGTACCCTTCTGAGGAGATCATCAGTAGATTAGCTGTTTCTTTTTCCCCTTTTGAGAGACTATTGTAGTGAGGATATTTTGTATTGAGAGACTGTACACTGTTGTTTATATATTGGAGTTACCTCCCGGTTGGGTTTAGAGCTTGTACTCGAGGATTTGTATTATTATTATTTTGGGAGGCAGACAGTGTTGTTTATTTCCAGTTGTACAGTGATTGATTTTAGTTACAGCAGATTTTTATTTATAGCTCTGATATCTGTTTAGTTATAGAACTTTTCTTGCAGGTAGGACGCTTCGCCTATGCAGGTTGGCATAGGTGGCGGATCTGTTTGGCGGGCCCGGGTCGCAGTTTCGACCCCGGGGCGTGACACATGGCCTACGCCCAGGTATATCAATCAAAGCCGGAAATAATAGGCGCACTGAAAGGCTCAACTGTGGGATCCAAGCTGCCTGCAAAACAGCGGTTCGTCCAGCCTCAATACTCATAGGTTGGACTAATGAAGTGTGGACCGAAAATCAACCCTCGGTAACTCTACAGCCACAATGGGAGGCATCACTAAAACACACAAATCCATCTCCCAACACTGGAAACACTAGCATTGGCGCTGGTATCAGTCTCATTATCCATTGGCCATGCTCTCCCGGCACTGCCAAGTCTAAGAAGCTCCTTACCTCGAGGATAAATGTTGGTTTCAGTCAAACTCGAATAACATCCATTTGGTCGGATTCCACCGCCACTCCAATGGCCAGAATAAAGTGACCCACGAAGGCATGCCCTTGGAGCTAAAACTTGTACCTCAATAACTTGGCATACCGCTTCATCCACACGGGCCTGGTAGCACATCCACAAGTGCTCCTCGTGCTCCCAGTCGCTTTGGGAGTAAATCAAAATATCCTCGGGAAACACTACTCCCAGTCCGTCCGAGCACAACTAGGACATACAATTCCTCAGACCTTGAAGTCAACAGGGCATTCGTCGTTCCATTGGGCCTCGCTATAAACTCATAATGCCCCTACCATGTCCTGAACGCCATCTAGGCGGAGTCCTCGGCTGACTAATTCCAAGTAGGTACTCGCATCATACACTAACTGCCGGAGTATAACTCCATCAAAAGGTCCTAGATACCATCCGGACCTGTCTACACTCGAACCATAAAAGGACCCTCACAGTCCTGTATCAACGACGTGGCATCACCACCGTATACCAACGGCGTGGCATCACCGCCGTATACCAACGGCGTGGCATCACCACCGTTTACCAACGGCGTGGCACCAGGTCAAATAGACCCCTCGATCCATCAGATCCTGCAACTGCTCCATCAGCTCTATAGACGATATCCAATGAGGTGCTGTCGAGGATGGCGCGGTTCCCCGAACCACGTCCAATGCAATCTCAAGCACAGGGTCGAAGCACCGAATTGCTACAATTTCCAATAATTCTGCCGGTAACTCGCGGTCTCGGCCGCACTGGACATGATCCAAAAACCTCCTCCACATGCACAACAACAACAGGAACCTGTACCACTAGTGCACGTGGTAACAAATCTGCCTTTAGTCCAGACAAGAATGAAACATGCTCCAACTCCGACTGCTGTGGTGAAATCCCACCTGCGACACTCGATCCACTACCGTGGCGCCCTCCAACCGGGCGGCACAGATTCATCCGCTCAAAGCAAGTGGTTGTCGCTCAATCTGCCTGAAAATCAGGTCTATCCACAAGGAAGCATGACCTCTGTCTCTGATCCCTTTGAGGCGACGAATAAGGTCCTCTACAGATAACAAATCCACGCTACCGCTGCGCCACTCAGATATAGACGCTGATGCTGCCATCGGCGTCCACCCGATCTCCGGCATCTCGGGAACTCGTTATCCTGGAAAATAAAATCAGAAATGCCTCTGCCGGTCGATCTGTCCTCCATCACCCGGCGCCAAGAGCCAAAATCCAGAACTCGCCTCTGGCGGCAGATCCCTATCCAAAGGAACTGAAGCGCCACGCTCCAAACACAATGCCTACTCCAACGAGGCGTCAAAACCTATAACGGAGGGACTAACTAAGCTGAAAGGTATCCTGGCGCAAGCCACTCCCAGTCTCACATATCCTATGCGCCTCGTCCCTCGAAACCTGGAGCGCGCAGTTCAACAACTGCATACACTCCCTAGCACAGGGAGGCTCTCAATTAATCACTCTATCACCACCAACCACGACTCTGCCTCCAAAGGCTCCAACTCAATCTTACGAGTCGGGGTGGATCATCTGCCTAATCTGGCTCAATAGATCGATCATGTCCCACAGCTTCTCTGCTGTCAGCTATCCACCCTGCCTCGGTGCCTCGGCACTAAACATTGGCACAGAGGGGGATACTCAGTGCTCCGACAACTGTGTCACCAAGACCAGCTGCTCACTCTGTCGCTGATAAGCCTCTGACAATCCTGTCATCTGGGTCCGGAGCTCTCTGACCTCAATCCGGGTATCCGGCCCAAAACCAACTGCTCAAGCTCAACTGCTATGACAGGATGCACACGGGTCAAAACCCAGCGTCGGGGAGACACCGCTCGCCACGACGAAACCACAAAACAACACAAAACAGCGCTCGACCTAATCCAGCGAAAGTCTAAAGCATGTCACCCCTTCCACAGCATTTTGTTGTCTGCAGCCAACATAATCACTTAGGAGAATAAACATGCCAATCTCTCTTCCCGTCCCTTGGGAGAGGTATAAAACTCAATCAGGACTCTCGCTAAAATCACGACTCTCACGAAGTCAAGCAAGGGTCAAACCACAAGCCTAGGGTTTCTAAGTCTACCATGACCTACAACCTAGGCTCTGATACCACTCTAGTCTGTCACGCCCCGGGGTCGAAACTTCGACCCGGGCTCGCCAACAGATCCGCCACCTATGCCAAACCCGCATAGGCGAAGCGTCCTACCTGCAAGAAAAGTACTATAGCTAAACAGATATCAGAGCTATAAATAAAAATCTGCTGTAATTAAAAACAATCACTGTACAACCGGAAATAATACAACAATGTCCGCCTCCCAAAAATAATAATAAAACAATATCCTCAAATACAAGCTCTGAACCCAACCGGGGAGGTAACTCCAACAAATACAACAGTGTACAGTCTCTCAATACATAAAATATCCTCACTACAACAGTCTCTCAAAAGAGGAAAAAGTAAAACAACTAGTCTACTGAAGATCTCCTCTGTAGGGGTACCGCTACTCTCCAACGACGGGTAGGGATCTAGCTCGCGACTCCCTCGCGCCGATCAACAACCGCAGAATCAGTCACACACGCTAAGACTCTGCAAAACAAAGGAGAGGAAGGAAAAAGGAGGGAAAAAACTCCCAAAGGGTGTGAGAACTTCACCAAAAAGGGAGTTCTCAGTGGGTACCGCCGCGAGACCCGACGGTCTGCCCACCAAGTCCTCAGGAGACATAAACTAACCCAAGTCATAAAGACTGAAATAAGTAAGCTGGAGACTCTCAACAGCTACCCCGCCCCTATCTAAAGGCTAAAAAGGGGAGAACCAATGAATGGTATGCAACCACCAGCACGTGAAGTGCACAATCGACCCAATCGAGCTGACTGCCACACCTGGTCCAGTCAAACCTGCGCCCACCTACAACCACCTCCCGCTGACGGGCAGGAATTACGTAGGGCGTCCAAACGGACTAACTCGCTATCGAGTAGTGGCTCATGCGGGCTATAGTCAAAATCCACGCTCTCTCTCAGAACGGATAAAATCATGATACTCAACCTCTCACACAGCGGTCAAAGTACTCTCAACGACACGGGACCACCGTCAACCAAACGGCTCTCAATAGTCCTAGCACTGATCTAAACTCAGCTACCAGTCTGCACTCGGCCCCCAGGCACGAGTGTAACAATAAAAGTATCTGACCGAAATAAACCTAATTGAATAAACCGGTATAAAACCCGGTACTGCCTGCTCTGTCACCAATCTCACGAACTCAGTAACTCCACTGTCCCAAATGACCGGAACCCAACACGGTCTAAAGCCTACTATGCCCACTAACTCACAACTCAGCTACGGGATGCAGACCGGTTCCTGACCGACACGGTCCCATCCCAAAGGCAACAGACCGGCTCCTGACCGGCACGGTCACAAGTTGCAGACCGGTTCCTGACCGACACGGTCCCAACCCAAAGGCAACAGACCGGCTCCTGACCGGCACGGTCACAAGTTGCACACACTCCGGAGTGGCACTCGAGGGGAGCGACCCTCACGAGTGAAATAAGTCGCCACAAGTAACCTGATATAGTAGGACTGGACCAAGACTCTAATTAAGTGGGAAAAACCCATCCACTAAAGAAGTCCCGATCCCCTATCCCCAAATCTGATGCACTAATAACAGTCCGGTCAACCGCCCGAAATCCGCGGTTGCCGCGAATACCCTGTCCTCAAACCTGCCTGTCCCCAAATCCCAGAGCAGACTACACTATCCCAGTCCCTGCTCTAATCAGAGCATACTATCCCCTATGTCTACGTGACTGGAGAAAGAATAAAACATGGTTTCTCCTAAGTAAGTTCCAGCATGATAGTGTAGCAGAAAATGGTGGCCTAACTAGGTGACCATACAAGCATGCCAAGTCCTTGGAAACAATAAACGAGAGTAAAACATATAGTAGCAAAGCATACTACAATATTCCCACTATGATATACCAATCTCGCATAAATAGGCCACTGAATAAACATGTATGATCTCTATATCATCTAGTGTGGGATAAGTATAATCTATCTATTGCACGCTAAGTCTCTAGTTCAACAACCATGTACCATTATCAGGTAAACATCAATCCACATGATCTAGGCCGTTTCCATGCTTACCTCTCGCTCATAATGGTTGCACATTAAATTAGGCATGCTATCAATCATATAGGGTGACATTCCCACAGGTAAGCTTATCTTAACCATACATGAACATCCCCTATTACACCTCCCATAAGCCATAACATGCATATAAACCCTGCCATTCCCCTAGACAGTTATCATTACTAAGTTTACCCACCTGAAGCGCTTAAACCAAGGCAAACCTGAAGTCGGTGAAGAGCGCAGACGCTCACAGTCCAAATTCTGCCGAAACTGCATCCTCGGTATATGCCGCGAAAGCCTCGGCTCCAAATAGCTAAAAGTACCCAGAAATCAAAGTCTTCAGATCCAACGGGTCCAGCAACACTTGCAAACACCCCTGGGTACAACAATAAGGTCCAACATTACACTTTTATTCCAAAATTTAACCAAGTATACACAGTCTGAAAATCAGTCCCAAAGATGTGCTTATTTTACCTGCTGAAAGTGCCAATAAAAATCCAATAAAAATATCACAGCAATCCTCGCGTCGATACCTTCGAAACGAGTACCTGCACGTCCAATTCCGAGCCCCGTAGGCCGAGTTACAAATTCCACAGTACAGGTGCGCAAAACCACACAGCAACATAACTGTAGATCCATTTACAGATAAGGGGAAGAACATATACCTTCGGGAAAAACTCAGAAAAATCCAAGAAAAATACTGTGATATTCCTTGTTTCGAGTAGATGAAAAAAGTGTATAAGCACGTCGCCATACGATGCCCGGTTGCGGAGATATCGCCGAAAAACCACGCCGCTGTCCAAATCTCCTTCACAGAAATGGCATCACAGTAAGCTAGAACAAACACCTCGAAAAGCACGAAATGAGGGAAAGCTGAAAATACATAGATCATAGATCTGTCCGTCGCGGATCCAGCGGCGAAGAAATCGCTCAAAAAGATGGTCGGAATAGGCCGGGGGAGCTCGCACACCGAAACGCGACGAAGGGGAACCCAAAAGGACGAGCGTGGCGCCGCACCGTAAAAATAGAAACCTCGATAAGCGTGCCACCAAAAAATCTCAAAACTTTGCAGAGGGATGCAGCATATCTCGGAGATCAACTTTGCTGAAGGTGCCATGGAGAGAGGAGGCTCGGAAATGCGTCAAAAGGGGTGAAGAAGGAGGCTCGGATCCTTTAAATAGGCTCCAGAAAACAAATCACAAAATACCGAATAAGTCCCCGTTTCCGGGCGCTGGCAAGAACCGGGCGGCTACAGTGTTGGGCCCGGCCCAACACTGTTCACGCCCGGAAGATCCAGGGCCCGCCACGTCGCCCCCGAACAGCGGACAGCCACACCGGCCATCCGCTGCTCGACACGCGGCGCTCGGAGAAGGCGACACGTGGACCGCACTCGGTCAACAGTCGCCCACGTGCGCGCCTGCGACGCCGCCTGCACCACTGTACGCACGCGCCCTGTGGCTGTCCCCCACCTGCACCGTGGACCCGGTCCACTGCACCGTCGAATCATAAGCCGCCACGTGTCACCCTCCGGTCCACCGTACACCGCGCCATTTCCCGTGGACCGCGCCCCCTGCGCCGGCCAACCGGGATCCGCCACGTGGCCCGCGACCGGTGCACGCCTCCGCGGTGGACCGCGCACCTGCCCGCGCCTGCCCGCGCCGCGCTCCGCTGCTGCCGCCGCTGCCCGCCGGCGCCGGAACAGTAACCCCTGTCTCGAAAAACGTGCGCATCATCCGGGCTCCAAAAAATACAAGTGAATAGTCCATTTTCATCGTTTTCGCGCGCTGAATCCAAATCCGAAGTCCGATTTGCCAAATTCCAACTCTAAAAATTGCCGAAGGCATCCGGAAAGGTGTTCCTTGGTCCAAACTTCGCGTTGAGCCCAATTTTAATATCCATTGCGCGCAAAACCACTTCTAAGCATTCGACGGGGCCAATTGATCACCCACGTGATCCATGTAACACTCTGAGTCCATCACTAGCGTCCAATTGGTGCACTGACACCACCGACGCGCCACGTAGGCCTCCAGGAGCTGCTGGTCAACCAGTAATCTCGTCGCGGGGATCCGGGTCCTCACACACACTCATCCTGATACTGCTGCTGGTGCCTCGGCTGTGTGGGACCTCCTGATCTCCGTCTCCTCTGAAATCCACGCCCCTCAGACTGGGATGGTGGCGGCCCCGGGGGTCTCAATCTACT
Organism: Tillandsia leiboldiana; assembly: GCA_029204045.2. Lineage (NCBI taxonomy): Eukaryota > Viridiplantae > Streptophyta > Magnoliopsida > Poales > Bromeliaceae > Tillandsia > Tillandsia leiboldiana. Next base: position 34,862 of record JAQNDB010001781.1, on the reverse strand, counting down.
CGACTGTCCAAAATCAGGCGGTACCGGATGCCTCACCGCGGAGCTGGACCCTGGCGCTCCGTCCCTCTCTGACATAACTGCCCTGCCCCGGGAAACCCACCGAGCACGCTCTATGGCCGCATCCAAAGTCGGTGAGCGGTGCGAGTGAACAAGGTGATAGATATCCTGGTGCAGACCTCTCTCAAACAGATCCACCCTTTGTGCCTCATCTGGGGCGACATGTGGCACACTCTTCAACAACTTCTGGAACTCCCGAATGTACTCCTGAAGCGGTCGATCACCCTGTTGCAATCGTCGAAGATCTCCTTCAAGCTTCTGCTTTGCACTATCAGGAAAGTAGGCCCCGCGTAGCAAAGCTCGAAACTCTGCCCACGCCAGTAACTGTACTCCCGGTGGTCCCACTGGACGAACTCGACGCCACCAAGTCTCGGCGTCCCTCTCCAAAAAGTGCGCCCCCAAATGTACCTGATGTTCTTCCTTGATGAAGAGGTTCTCAAACAATTTCTCCATGGCTGCGATCCAGTTCTCAACCTCCCACGGCTCCGAACTCTGACCTGTGAACCGCGGGGGATGAAACTGGTTGATAAAGGATAGTCGATCCATGAGCTCCCTCTGCTCTGTCTCTGTCAATGGAGGAATCTGTGACGAAGTCGACGAAGTCGCTACTGGAGGTGGTGCTGAAGATGTCCTCTGCTCAAGCACCCTCATCATACGCTCCATGTTTTCCTCCTGGCGCTTGGCCGCCTCCTCTTGGCGCCACAACGCCTCAGACATCTAGGCCACCTGAGCCCGCAGCTCCTGTACCTCACTCTGCCTGGCCTGCTCGGCCTCTTGCCGCTCGGGCTCCTCAGCTGCGGTCAAACGCCCACTCGTCGCTGCACGACGCCTCGGCGGCATCGCAGGTAACTGCAGCCAAAACAAACGTCAGAACATAACAGCCAAACGACCCAATCCAGCGAGAGTCTAAAACTTGTTATCCTTTCTAAAGTATTATGTTGTCTGCAGCCAACATAATCACTTTGAAAGAATAACATGTCAAATCACTCATCCCAACCCTAGGGAGAGGTAAAACTCAATCTGGGCTCTCGCTAAAAGTCACGACTCTCACATAGTCATCCTAATGTCCATCCACAAGCCTAGGGTTTCTAAGTCCTCAATGACCTACATCCTAGGCTCTGATACCACTCTAATCTGTCACGCCCCGGGGTCGAAACTGCGACCCGGGCTCGCTAACAGACCCGCCATCTGTACGGAAACTGCCGTACAGACGAAGCGTCTAACCTATAAGAGACAGAACTACAGCTACACAGATATCAGAGCGGGTAAGAAAGCTGTAATATAAAATCTCACTACTAAAAGCCGAGAAATATAAACATAGTCTATCTCCCCAAACATGATGATACAAGTAGAAGTCCACCTATACAACATCTACAAATCCAAAAGGGAGACAACTGAACTAGTAATACAACAACACATAACCAACTCCCACAATCCGGGATGGTACATCTACCTCACTCTAAAGTAACAATGCTGGTAGGGAACTATCACGCGACTCCCTGTCCTCGGTCCGTCCAGTCAGCTCGGCAGGAACGGAAGAAAGCCTCAGCAACCTGTCACCGACAGAGGGTGTGAGAACTACATCCTACAGTAGTTCTCAGTGGGTACCGTCTCCAAGAACCACGGTCTGCCCACTAAGTCTACTAGAGGCATAAGATAACAGAAAATGACTGTGGTAATGAAAAGTAAGCTGGAAGGTATCTACAGCTATGATGCCTCTATCTACTATGCTCAATGGGGAAAAGAACACAGATGATGGTATGCATCCACTCACTACTGACCATATGTCATAAGTACTATGCTCAAAGGACAACTCACTAAGGCACAATAAGCATACTCTCTCACATAACACTCAATCTCCATGACTGCCTCATAAGGTCCAGTCCAGCCTGCGCTCCACTACTGCCACTACGCCCAAACAGGACTTGGTCTTACGTAGGGTGTCCTACACGGACTATCTCAATCTCAAGCGAACTCTAGTGTATCAACTAGTCGCATCATCGCAGCCTCGTCAGGCTCGGTAACATCATCGCACCCGGGGCGTAGCTCCAGGGGAGCGACCCCACCGAACTCAAGTATCACAAGTGTCTCATAACTGGCATGAAATGCCAGGCTCAGCAGGCAATAATCCACGATCAAACAGATCGGTAACATGAGCTCCAAATACATAACTAAGTCGGAAAAGAACCTCGACCCGAGTATGAATAGCTCAACCACTCTCGCAGCTATGTCGGAGAACCCTCTACGACCCAAGCTCACAACACTAACTACCCAGCTGGGACCGCCGTCACTCCAAACGGGTCCCACGACAACACCCCACTCATAGGCGGGAAGAACCGACTGACGCGGCAAAGGTCCGAAAATCCCGAAAGACCGGTGCCTAGAGCCCCAATCAAACAAGAACAGACCCTAGGCTCAGCCTATCGAAGTTCTCGATCCTTTGCCGTTCATGGATTCGGCCCCTCTCGGTTAAAGTGGAAAAACTGTCTCAACACTTTTTGAGGTAAAATATATATATATATATATATAGAAAAAAAAAGGGGGAAAGATTATGGTTGGTCCGTAATATTGATTTGTCAATATAAGCCCCGTAAAAGCCCAAATTTTTTTTACATATTAATAATTTGGGTCCAACAAATTCAATTCTTTAATAGGCCATTTGTGAACACAAGCTTAGGCCATTTGTAAACACAAGCTTATGGGTCTCATCAAAGCTCCGTCGATTTTTAAGTCGGATCCTATTTTTTTTGTGCCCAGGGCCTTACATTATAGTCAACTTCTTGTTTAAAGATTCAATTTCAAAAATTATGTTCAAATTAAATTTTGAATTTTGAATTTTAAATTTCCAACCAAATTTTAAAATATCTCTCAAATGCCACATATACTCAAATTTAAATTTTGAATCCAATCGAAATTCCTCATGCGTCAATTATCTCAAACACACTTATCCAAATCTTCAACCATATTTTAAAATATCTCTCAACCAACTTACCCAAACTTACTTATATCTTGTTTTGAATTTTTGAATCCGAGCAAATTCCCTCGTTCGTTAACCGTTTAATTTTGAAATTCAAATACAACCATACTTCCTCAAATTTAAACATAAATTTAAAATTTGAAATTTAAATACAAACATACTTCCTCAAATTTAAATATAACATATCCAATTTTGAAATTTAAAATTTGAAATTTAAATACAAACATACTTCCATAAATATAAATACAACATATTCAATTTTGAAATTTAAAATTTGAATACAACCATACTTTCTCAATTTCGAACCTATTCAATTTTGAAATTTGAAATTTAAAATTTAAACATAACTATACTTCCTCAAATTTGAACGTAACCGTTCAATTTTGAAATTTGAACATATTCAATTTTTAAATTTGAAATTTAAAATTTAAACATAACTATACTTCCTCAAATTTGAACGTAACCGTTCAATTTTTTGAAATTTGAACACATTAAATTTTGAAATTTAAAATTTGAAATTTAAATACAACCATACTTTCTCAATTTCGAACATATTCATTTGAAATTTAAATACAACCATACTCTCTCAACATATTGAAATTTGAAAACAGCCGTTCAATTTCGAAATTTGAACATATTCAATTTGAATTTTAAACATATCCTTTCAATTTTAAAATTTGAAATTTAAAATTTGAAATTTGAAATTTGAAAGTGGAATATAATAACTTCCTCAAGTTTGAACCGCGTCTTTTCCTCAACGAAAAGATATTCCAACACACGTAGTCTCCTCAACGAACTCACATTTTCTCGGCAACCCTTCAACGAATCCCAACAAACCCCACGATATTTTTCTGCCCCTCCCCACTATAAAAAGGGGAGATTTTCCTTTGCCTAGGGGGAACTTTCTATTTTTTTCCACGACAAAAAAAAAAAAAGAGAATGTCCGATAATGTCCCATATTTCCACCACAAAAAAAACCCGCTTTTTATTCCACCTCATCCTCAGCTCCGATCGACTTCAGCACCTCCGGTCAACTTCCTCATCACCTCCGCTCAACTTGACTTCCTCGGCAACTCCGGTATCGACTTCAACACCTCCAGTCAACTTCCTCATCACCTCCGCTCAACTTGACTTCCTCGGCAACTCCGGTCAACTCCCTCGGCACCCCCAATCGACTTCCTCGACTTTCTTTTTAGAAGTATTTCTCAGGTAAAAGAAAGGAAAAAAAAAAAAAATTTTCTTTAAAGTCGGTTTGGGACCTCTCCGGACGCCCCTTACTTCAGGTTGAAAAGGAAGGAAAAAAAAGAGGAAAAGAAAGGAAATAAATAAATAAATTTTCTTTAAAGCCGGTTTGGGACCTCTCCGGATGCCCCTTACTTCAGGTTGAAAAGAAAGGAAAAAAAGAGGAAAAAAGAAAAAAAAATAAATAAATTTTCTTTAAAGCCGGTTTGGGACCTCTCCGGACGCCCCTTACTTCAGGTTGAAAAGAAAGAAAAAAAAAAGGAAAAAAGGAAAAAAATAAATAAATAAATTTTCTTTAAAGCCGGTTTGGGACCTCTCCGGACGCCCCTTACTTCAGGTTGAAAAGAAAGGAAAAAAAAGAGAAAAGAAAAAATAAATAAATAAATAAATTTTCTTTAAAGCCGGTTAGGACCTCTCCGGACGCCCTAACTTTAGGCCCAAAACCGATTCGGATGATTTCTTCGGACATCCGAACTTAGGTTAAGTCAAAGTGGATTCCCTTCGGAGCCCAAATCAATTACAAGACAAAAGGGATTGAACCCCAAGATAAGTAAAAGTGGATTCGGATCCTAAAGATAAATCAAAATGGATTTCCTTCGTATCCCAAGTCAAATAAAAATAAAGTAAAAAGAGGAATTCTTCGGATCCCAAATAATTTCTTCCTTCGGATCTCAAATAGTTTCTTCTTTCGGATCCCCGATAATTTCGAAAATAGAAACTTTCTCGGATCCCTTTCAAAAAGGCCCCACATCAAAATAAAATTTTTTCCTTGCATCCCAAGTCAAATTATAAGACAAAAGGGATTGAACCCCAAGATAAGTCAAAGCGGATTCGGATCCCAAAGATAAATCAAAGTGGATTTCCTTCATATCCCAAGTCAAATAAAAATAAAATAAAAAGAGGACTTCTTCGGATCCCAAATAATTTCTCCCTTCGGATCCCAAATAATTTCAAAAAAAAAAAGAAAAAAAGAAAAGGGAATTTCCTCGGATCCCACATCAAAATAAAATAAGGGATTTTCTGCGAACACCAAGATAAAATTAGGAAATTTTCTTCGGACGCAAAATAGAATAAAATAAAAGGGGATATTGAAATAAATGGAAATTCCTTTGAATCGAGTCCTAATCAACTTGGAGTCTAAGTTCGATTCAAAAAGGACTAATGATCCCAACCACATACGGGTCCCAAAGCTCAGTCCACAAATAAAACCCAAAACCTATTCGATCCATAAATAAAACCCAAAACCCATTTGATTCGCAAATAAAACTGATAACCCATTCGATCCACAAATAAAACCCAAAACCTATTTGATCCACAAATAAAACTGATAACCCATTCGATCCACAAATAAAACCCAAAACCCATTTGGTCCACAAATAAAACTGATAACCTATTCCAACCCGCAAATAAAACCCAAAACACATTCGATCCACAAATAAAACCCAAAGCCCAATCCAATCCACAAATAGAACCCAAAACCCATTCAATCTCATCGCCTTAATTAAGGCAAAACTATATCCAAACCGACTAGATTCTAAAATCATATACTTGGAATTTAGTCAAATCAAATTTGATCGAGCTCTAACACATATACTTAGAGTTCATCCAGTTCATCCAAACCAACCCAACTAACCCTAATACGTATATTTAGGGTCTAGTCAACCTTTTACTCTAGCACATATATCTAGGGTAGAAACCAAATCAACTCAACTAATCCTAATACATATACTTAGGGTTAGTCAATCTCTCATTCTAGCACATATAACTAGAGTGAAAAACATATCAAACTCGGCCAATCCTACTAATATAGGGGTTAGCCACCTCCTACTTTCGAGTAGCATCAAACCCGACCTACCTCAATACATATCCTTGGGGTTTGGTCTCTCCACTTTGGAACATACGCCAAATATGGAATCAAATATAATTGGACTCTAATACATATACTTAGAGCCAATCGAACCCAATTAAACTCTAACACATATACTTAGAGTTTAATATCGACTAGTCCTCAACTCATATAATCGGGATCAAGTCAATTTCAGATCCAGCTAAATCCTAACACATATACTTAGGATTTGGTCAATCATTAGGATACGATTTATTCTATCCCTCCCGCAAAGGTCTCTTAATCGAAGGTGTCCCAATCACATGGGGGTAATTAACAATAGATGCTTGCGTCTGTTGGAAGTCATGAATCCGCAATACCTAATACCCACATATACCCATCCACATACAAATATCCATCTGAATCGCAAATACCATCAAACGGGAATCCCAGAGGAACCGCGCGAAATGAGTCATTCGAGATCGCAGACAAAATGGCACGCCCAGTGGGACCTGACTTCTCCTTCCATCTTTGAGAACTTTAATATATCAAAAAAAAAAAAAAAAAAGAAAGAAAAAAAACAAAAAAAAAAGAAAAAAGAAAAAAAGAAAAAAAGCGGTAAAGGTGAATCTTAATGATTACATCGAGAAAATAGCACCAACATATATGAACATAGCTGCTTTTACTGGGGGCATGATTACCTTTACTATCCTTTTCCAATAATGCACAAAATATGATCAATTTCTCGGCTGCAACATTGAAAAAATAATCTAATGGGGGCATACCCAATCCTCTTCACCAACCCGTAGGTAAACAGCTCACCTACTCACCTACATCCAAAAGGGTGGTGTTCAAAGGTAAGCTCATATTTTCGAAAAAAAAAAAAAAAACAAAAAAAAAAAAAAAATCTCAAAAAAAAAAAAAGAAAAAAAAAAAAGAAGAAAAAAAAGAAAAAATCTCTCAAAAAAAAAAGAAAAAAAAAAGAGAAAAAAAATCTCAAAAAAAAAAAAAAAAAAAAAATCATTCCCGGCTGTGGTATAACCCCACAGGGATTCCCGCTGTGAGAAAACACAATTTAAACTCACAGGCAAAAATTAGGAAAACGTATCGGGTGAAAACCCATGTAGGCGCCCGATTGCCACAAAAACTTATTTTTCTTTCAAAACAAACCCATATTTTTCAATAAACCCATATTTTTCAAAATAAACCAAAATAAACCCATTTTTTTTTCAAATATATTTTTGTCTACGACGGAATGCTAACTGATCTTAGGGTCGGTTATGTACAGCAATTTTGTTTACTCATCGAGACAAAATACACTCGTATTTTTCAATACAAAAAAAAAAAATCTCAAAAAAAAAAAAAAGAAAAAAAAAACCAAAAAGAGACAAAAAAAAAGAAAAAGGAAAAGAAAAAAAATAGAAAAAAAAAAGAGAAAGAAAAAGAAAAAAAAAGGAAACAAAAAAAAAGAAAAAAGAAAGAAAAAAGAAAAAAAATCTCAAAAAAAAGCAAAAAAAAAAAAAAAAAAAGAAAAAAAAAAAAAAATCATTCCCGGCTGTGGTATAACCCCACAGGCAAAAATGGGATCCCCGCTGTGAGAATACACAATTCGAACTCACATGCAAAAGTTAGGGTAACGTATCGGGTGAAAACCCATGTGGGCGCCCGATTGCCACAAAAACTTATTTTTCTTTCAAAACAAACCCATATTTTTCAATAAACCCATATTTTTCAAAATAAACCAAAATAAACCCATTTTTCTTTCAAACATATTTTTGTCTACGACGGAATGCTAACTGATCTTAGGGTCGGTTATGTACAGCAATTTTGTTTGCTCATTGAGACAAAATACACTCGTATTTTTCAATACCAAAAAAAAATCTCAAAAAAAAATATACCAAAAAAAAAAAGAAAAAAAAATGAAAAAAAATCTCAAAAAAAAAAAGGAAAAAAAAAAATATATCAAAAAAAAAACAAAAAAAAATAGAAAGAAAAAAAATATAAAAATTAAAAAAAAAAAGAAAAAAAATGGAAAAAAAAAATCTCAAAAAAAAAAAAAAAAAAAAATCCTAGCTGTGGTATAACCTCACAGGCAAAAATGGGATCCCCGCTGTGAGAATACACAATTCGAACTCACGGGCAAAAATTAGGAGAATGCATCGGGTGAAAACCTATATGGGCGCCCGATTGCCACCAAAAATATATTTTTCTTTCAAAACAAACCCATATTTTTCAATAAACCCATATTTTTCAAAATAAACCAAAATAAACCCATTTTTGTCTACGAAGGAATTCTAACTCACCTTAAGGTAAGTTATACGCAACAATTTCAATTGCTTCCCGAGATAAAATAAACTCATATATTTCAATACAAAAAAAAAAGAGAAAAAAAAATAAAATGCCCCCAAGTTATAAGCCGGTTAAACCCAAATCGAATTTAGGTGGAATCATATGAACTGGACCATGCACCAGCTCGACCCCAAATCAAAGTCAAAGGATTTTGAGCCAAACCGCACTGAGGGTGATTCGAACCAAATCAAACCACAGGCCGGTTCGGCTTAAACCAAACCATAAAGAATTCAACTTATCGGTTCAACCCAAACAGAACCACATGAGGCCCAAGCTAAGCCGAAAGAAATTACAAGTCGGCTCAACTTGAACGGAATCACAGGAGGACCGAGCCAAGTCGAACCGAATTACAAGCTAGCTCGACTTAAACCGAGCCATGAAGGATACACCTTGAACCTAGGCTGATTCAACTTAAACTGAACTGCATGAGGTTCGAGCCAAACCAAACCACAAGCCGGTTCGACTTAAACCGAACCATAAAGAATTCAACTTGAACTACAAATTGGTTAAACCTGAACTGAACCGCAGGAGGATCAAGCCAAGCCGGATCAAACCATAAGCCGATTCAAGCTAAATCGAGTCTGGACGGAACTATATGCAACTTGAACCAGGCCATGAACCAGCTTGACCCCAAATCAAAATCAAAGAGTTCTAAACCAAGCCGCAAAAATGGCGAGTCAAATCAAACTCAAACGGATTTCGAATCAAATCACAAGAGTTCAATCCAAACCAAATGCAAAGGGATTCTAAGTTGAACCGAACCCCAAGGTGGTTCAACCAGAATCAAACTCAAACGGATCTCGAACCAAACCACAAGATTATGATCCAAGTTGAGCCGAACTATAAGGGCCCGACTGAAATTGAATTCAAAGGGTCTCGAACTAAGTCATAAGGGTTCGACCTAAACCATGTCTCAAGGGGTTCTGAACCAAAGTATAACGGTTCGACTCAAATCAAATTCAAAAGGGACAAATCAAGTGAAAGCCTAAACCGGCTCAGCCCAAATCAAATACAAAAGGTTCAAACCAATTCAATTTGAACCCAACTTGAACAAAGGTTCAAATCAAACTTCAGGGATGATCCAAATCAAGCAAGCCAGCTCCACCCGAACTGAAACAAATCAAGAGTTCAAACCGAGCTGCTGAGTCAACTTAATCGACTCATAAACCCAATTCCAAACAACCGAAAAGTCATTAAACTAAACCCAATTCCAAATGACCGAAACGTCATTAAACTAAACCCAAATCCAAACGACCGAAAAGTCATTAAACTAAATCCAAATCCAAACGACCGAAAAGTCATTAAACTAAACCCAATTCCAAACGACCGAAAAGTCATTAAACTAAACCCAATTCCAAACGACCGAAAAGTCATTAAACTAAACCCAATTCCAAACGACCGAAAAGTCATTAAACTAAACACAATTCCAAACGACCGAAAAGTCATTAAACTAAACCCAAATCCAAACGACCGAAAAGTCATTAAACTAAACCCAAATCCAAACGACCGAAAAGTCATTAAACTAAACCCAAATCCAAACGACCGAAAAGTCATTAAACTAAACCCAAATCCAAACGGCCGAAAAGTCATTAAACTAAACCCAATTCCAAACGACCGAAAAGTCATTAAACTAAACCCAATTTCAAACGACCGAAAAGTCATTAAACTAAACCCAATTCCAAACGACCGAAAAGTCATTAAACTAAACCCAATTTCAAATGACCGAAAAGTCATTAAACTAAACCCAAATCCAAACGACCGAAAAGTCATTAAACTAAACCCAAATCCAAACGACCGAAAAGTCATTAAACTAAACCCAAATCCAAACGACTGAAAAGTCATTAAACTAAACCCAATTTCAAACGACCGCCATGTCACTAAACAGAGCAAACTCATACCCATATCGACCGCCATGTCAATAAACTGAGCGACCTATACCCATATCGACCGCCATGTCAATAAACTGAGCAACCCATATCCATATCGACCGCCATGTCACTAAACTGAGCAAACCCATATTCAAATCGACCGCCATGTCACTAAACTGAGCAACCCATATTCAAATCGACCGCCATATCACTAAACTGAGCGACCCATATTCAAATCGACCGCCATGTCACTAAACTGAGCGACCCATATTCAAATCGACCGCCATGTCACTAAACTGAGCGACCCATATTCAAATCGACCGCCATGTCACTAAACTGAGCAACCCATATTCAAATCGACCGCCATGTCACTAAACTGAGCGACCCATATTCAAATCGACCGCCATGTCATTAAACTGAGAAATCAAATTGAATGCGTACGAAAAAAAATGAAAAAAAAAATATTTAAAAAAAAGATGAAGAGAGAAAAATAATTGAACGTGCATCTTTTCACCGTACTCGTACCTCGTACAACGAAAAGATGGGGGGCATTTGTTTGAGGTAAAAAAAAAAAAATTATATAGAAAAAAAAGGGGGAAAGATTATGGTTGGTCCGTAATATTGATTTGTCTATATAAGCCCAGTAAAAGCCCAAATTTTTTTAACATATTAATAATTTGGGTCCAACAAATTCAATTCTTTAATAGGCCATTTGTGAACACAAGATTAGGCCATTTGTGAACACAAGCTTATGGGTCTCATCAAAGCTCCGTCGATTTTTAAGTCGGATCCTATTTTTTTTGTGCCCAGGGCCTTACATTATAGTCAACTTCTTGTTTAAAGATTCAATTTCAAAAATTATGTTCAAATTAAATTTTGAATTTTGAATTTCAAATTTCCAACCAAATTTTAAAATATCTCTCAAATGCCACATATACTCAAATTTAAATTTTGAATCCAATCGAAATTCCTCATGCGTCAATTATCTCAAACACACTTATCCAAATCTTCAACCATATTTTAAAATATCTCTCAACCAACTTACCCAAACTTAACTATATCTTGTTTTGAATTTTTGAATCCGAGCAAATTCCCTCGTTCGTTAACCGTTTAATTTTGAAATTCAAATACAACCATACTTCCTCAAATTTAAACATAAATTTAAAATTTGAAATTTAATTACAAACATACTTCCTCAAATTTAAATATAACATATCCAATTTTGAAATTTAAAATTTGAAATTTAAATACAAACATACTTCCTTAAATTTAAATAAAACATATTCAATTTTGAAATTTAAAATTTGAATACAACCATACTTTCTCAATTTCGAACCTATTCAATTTTGAAATTTGAAATTTAAAATTTAAACATAACTATACTTCCTCAAATTTGAACGTAACCGTTCAATTTTGAAATTTGAACATATTCAATTTTGAAATTTGAAATTTAAAATTTAAACATAACTATACTTCCTCAAATTTGAACGTAACCGTTCAATTTTTTGAAATTTGAACACATTCAAATTTGAAATTTAAAATTTGAAATTTAAATACAACCATACTTTCTCAATTTCGAACATATTCATTTGAAATTTAAATACAACCATACTCTCTCAACATATTAAAATTTGAAAATAGCCGTTCAATTTCAAAATTTGAACATATTCAATTTGAATTTTAAACATATCCTTTCAATTTTAAAATTTGAAATTTAAAATTTGAAATTTGAAATTTGAAAGTGGAATATAATAACTTCCTCAAGTTTGAACCGCGTCTTTTCCTCAACGAAAAGATATTCCAACACACGTAGTCTCCTCAACGAACCCACATTTTCTCGGCAACCCTTCAACGAATCCCAACAAACCCCACGATATTTTTCTGCCCCTCCCCACTATAAAAAGGGGAGATTTTCCTTTGCCTAGGGGGAGCTTTCCATTTTTTTCCACGACAAAAAAAGAAGAGAACGTCCGATAATGTCCCATATTTCCACCACAAAAAAAACCCGTCTCTTATTCCACCTCATCCTCAGCTCCGATCGACTTCAGCACCTTCGGTCAACTTCCTCATCACCTCCGCTCAACTTGACTTCCTCGGCAACTCCGGTATCGACTTCAACACCTCCGGTCAACTTCCTCATCACCTCCGCTCAACTTGACTTCCTCGGCAACTCCGGTCAACTCCCTCGGCACCCCCAATCGACTTCCTCGACTTTCTTTTTAGAAGTATTTCTCAGGTAAAAGAAAGGAAAAAAAAATAAATAAATTTTTTTTAAAGCCGGTTTGGGACCTCTCCGGACGCCCCTTACTTCAGGTTGAAAAGAAAGGAAAAAAAAGAGGAAAAGAAAGGAAATAAATAAATAAATTTTCTTTAAAGCCGGTTTGGGACCTCTCCGGACGCCCCTTACTTCAGGTTGAAAAGAAAGGAAAAAAAGAGGAAAAAAGAAAAAAAAATAAATAAATTTTCTTTAAAGCCGGTTTAGGACCTCTCCGGAAGTCGGTTTGGGACCTCTCCGGACGCCCCTTACTTCAGGTTGAAAAGAAAGGAAAAAAAGAGGAAAAAAGGAAAAAAATAAATAAATTTTCTTTAAAGCCGGTTTGGGACCTCTCCGGACGCCCCTTACTTCAGGTTGAAAAGAAAGGAAAAAAAAAGAGAAAAAAAGGAAAAAAAAAATAAATAAATTTTCTTTAAAGCCGGTTTGGGACCTCTCCGGACGCCCCTTACTTCAGGGTGAAAAGAAAGGAAAAAAAAGAGAAAAGAAAAAATAAATAAATAAATAAATTTTCTTTAAAGCCGGTTAGGACCTCTCTGGACGCCCTAACTTTAGGCCCAAAACCGATTCGGATGATTTCTTCGGACATCCGAACTTAGGTTAAGTCAAAGTGGATTCCCTTCGGAGCCCAAATCAATTACAAGACAAAAGGGATTGAACCCCAAGATAAGTCAAAGTGGATTCGGATCCCAAAGATAAATCAAAGTGGATTTCCTTCGTATCCCAAGTCAAATAAAAATAAAGTAAAAAGAGGACTTCTTCGGATCCCAAATAATTTCTTCCTTCGGATCTCAAATAGTTTCTTCTTTCGGATCCCCGATAATTTCAAAGATAGAAACTTTCTCGGATCCCTTTCAAAAAGGCCCCACATCAAAATAAAATTTTTTCCTTGCATCCCAAGTCAAATTATAAGACAAAAGGGATTGAACCCCAAGATAAGTCAAAGCGGATTCGGATCCCAAAGATAAATCAAAGTGGATTTCCTTCATATCCCAAGTAAAATAAAAAGAGGACTTCTTCGGATCCCAAATAATTTCTCCCTTCGGATCCCAAATAATTTCAAAAAAAAAAAGAAAAAAAGAAAAGGGAATTTCCTCGGATCCCACATCAAAATAAAATAAGGAATTTTCTGCGAACACCAAGATAAAATTAGGAAATTTTCTTCGGACGCAAAATAGAATAAAATAAAAGGGGATATTGAAATAAATAGAAATTACTTTGAATCGAGTCCTAATCAACTTGGAGTCTAAGTTCGATTCAAAAAGGACTAATGATCCCAACCACATACGGGTCCCAAAGCTCAGTCCACAAATAAAACCCAAAACCTATTCGATCCATAAATAAAACCCAAAACCCATTTGATTCACAAATAAAACTGATAACCCATTCGATCCACAAATAAAACCCAAAACCTATTTGATCCACAAATAAAACTGATAACCCATTCGATCCACAAATAAAACCCAAAACCCATTTGATCCACAAATAAAACTGATAACCTATTCCAACCCGCAAATAAAACCCAAAACACATTCGATCCACAAATAAAACCCAAAGCCCAATCCAATCCACAAATAGAACCCAAAACCCATTCAATCTCATCGCCTTAATTAAGGCAAAACTATATCCAAACCGACTAGATTCTAAAATCATATACTTAGAATTTAGTCAAATCAAATTTGATCGAGCTCTAACACATATACTTAGAGTTCATCCAGTTCATCCAAACCAACCCAACTAACCCTAATACGTATATTTAGGGTCTAGTCATCCTTTTACTCTAGCACATATATCTATGGTAGAAACCAAATCAACTCAACTAATCCTAATACATATACTTAGGGTTAGTCAATCTCTCATTCTAGCACATATAATTAGAGTGAAAAACATATCAAACTCGGCCAATCCTAATACATATAGGGGTTAGCCACCTCCTACTTTCGAGTAGCATCAAACCCGACCTACCTCAATACATATCCTTGGGGTTTGGTCTCTCCACTTTGGAACATACGCCAAATATGGAATCAAATATAATTGGACTCTAATACATATACTTAGAGCCAATCGAACCCAATTAAACTCTAACACATATACTTAGAGTTTAATATCGACTAGTCCTCAACTCATATAATCGGGATCAAGTCAATTTCAGATCCAGCTAAATCCTAACACATATACTTAGGATTTGGTCAATCGTTAGGATACGATTTATTCTATCCCTCCCGCAAAGGTCTCTTAATCGAAGGTGTCCCAATCACATGGGGGTAATTAACAATAGATGCTTGCGTCTATTGGAAGTCATGAATCCGCAATACCTGATACCCACATATGCCCATCCACATACAAATATCCATCTGAATCGCGAATACCATCAAACGGGAATCCCCAGAGGAACCGCGCGAAATGAGTCATTCGAGATCGCAGACAGACACACAACACACGGCTGGAGATACTCCACAGCCAGATCCGCAAAGGGTCCGAAAACCTCGGGTGACTACTACCTACGGCCCCGATCAAGCAAGAACAGGCTATGGGTGTTACCTCCCGTCGTTTTCGACCCAAGAAGGAAATCAGCCCTTAGAACCCAGACCACTCGAATCATCTCGGGTGGATAAGTTTATAAGAAACAGTGACGTTTATAAGAAACATTTGATCTGAGAGAAATCCATCTTTTTAATGATTTTTAGTCTTTATAGGAAACCAATTGAAAACCAGTTTTATGTCCAGACCTCGACGAGCTAACGCCCTCGACCTATCAAACAAGAACAGACTCAGCCGACCCCCGCGAGGCTTGGAAGAAAGCATTGGCTGACTAAAATCATGTGTCCGTCCAAAAAGGTTGTGGGTTCAAGGTCCTGCTAACACACGTGCACCATGATCACAACACGATGGTGACGAGAAGAACAGCGGAAACTAAACTCCCGGGACCACCGTTTATCTGAAACGGCTCCCAAAACACCAACACTGGCCTAACCCAGCCACCAGACCCCACTCGGCCCCCGGCCCGAGTGCAACATCCATCCCACAATACCCTGACCACTCGGCCCACCACCTGGGCGAGGAACTCTATGACCAGAAGGATATGCAAATGTGTGGGATGTCTAAAGCATAAAAGAACCTAGCCCAGATTAAGGTTCTATATTGGTCTGGTTAAACACATGCAACATATGACAGGGGTGCTAGTCAAGGTTCCAATAATACACTTACTAGCATGCAAATCCTATCATAATAGAATTACAAGGAAGTCCGTAGACTTGGAGAGAAAACCAACCCACCGCAGAATGCCACCAATTGCTCGTCGACACTTGCAATTGGGCTCAGCGGGATTACCTTTACCTCCACGGGGTCCGCGCGCAAAAAGAAGCACGGTGCTGGAATCCGCACGCAGATCGGAGCACGCCGTGACCAACCACAAGACCGCGCGCTCCGCGGATGCCCCGAAGCCAGCCCGCGGCTCAACGCGGCGGAGAAACTCACAACCAGCCTCGACGGAAGCTAAAAACAGCACTACAACCGCCAGGAAGAAAGAAATCGCAAAATCAGTCAAACGGTCAAAAACCGAGCATCCGGCGGCGAAAAACAACCTCCGTCGGCGAAAAACTGCGCCCGACGGCGAAAGACAGTTCCGTTGGCGAAAAAATGCACGAAAACCGGTCGCAAAAACTGCACAAAAAGGCTCGCGAAAACAGTCAGCGAAACTGCTCAAAAACTGCGAAAACCGCAAGAAAAACTGCTCGCGAAAACTGCGAAAGCTGCGAAAACCGCTCGCAAAGCTGCTCGCGAAAACAGCGGAAAACGCCCAGCGAAACCGCTCGCAAACTGCTCGCGAAAAAAGCGAAAACCTGCGCGAAAACCTGCGCGAAACCGCTCGCAAACTGCTCGCGAAAACCTGCGCGAAAACCTGCGCGAAAACCTGCGCGAAACCGCTCGCAAACTGCTCGCGAAAAACAGCGAAAACCTGCGCGAAAACGCTTGCGAGCAGAACGACCGCGCGGCGCAGCCTGCCGCACAGCGCCCCGCAGCGCCGCGCGCGCGCCCGCTCGGGGCCCGCGGCGCTGCGCGCCCTGCGCGCAGCCTACGACACCACGCGTCTCGTGCACGGTCCGCGGGGCAGCGCGCGGCCCGCGCAGCGCCCAGGGCGCTGCGTGCGGCCAGCGCAGGGCCCGCGGCACCGCGCACGGCCCGCAAGGGTCCGCGCGGTGCGCGCCCTGCGCGCGGCCTTGCGGCACCGCGCGCGCCTTGCGCGCGGTCCGCAGGGCGGCGCGTGGCCCGCGCAGGGTACACGGCACCGCGCACGGCCCGAAAGGGCCCGCACGGTGCGCGCCCTGCGCGCGGCCCTGCGGCACCGCGCGCGCCTTGCGCGCGGTCCGCAGGGCTGCGTGCGGCCCGCAAGGGCTGCGCGCGGCCCGCACAGCGCCCTGCGCGTTGCTCGCGGCCCGTGCAGGGCCCGCGGCCCCGAGCGCAGCCCGCAAGGACCCGCGCGGTGAGCGCCCTGCGCGCGGCCTGCGGCACCGCGCGCGCCTCGCGCGCGGTCCGCAGGGCGCGGGCGCCCGCCGCGCGCGCTTGCGCGCGGCCAGCAGCGCCCGCGCGGTGCTGCACCAGGGCACAGCGTCCTGGTGCTGCCCGCGCATGCGGGTGGGCCGCAGGGTGCTGCCAGCCCTGCAGCACCCTGGCGGCTCCTGCGCGCGGCGCCCTTATGCGCCCGTGCAGCGGCCGCGCCGGCCGCGCGTGCGCCATTGCGCGCGCGCGCGGCTCCCTCGGCCGCGATCCCCCGTGCAACCAAATAAAATAAATAAATTAACAAAACCCAAAAATCAAATTAAAAAACCAAAAACTCCAAAACTGCACAAAACCTCCAAAACCCCAAAAAACTGAAATTTGCTTACCTCGCCGTCGCACGCCGCACTCCGACGAGCTTCCCTCGGCCACTAACGGGGAGTCCTCAACCAAGCTCTCCTCAAGAACCTTCTTCTTCCTCTTCTTTTCCCTTTTTCTTCTTCCTTTTCCCTCTCTTTTCTTTTCCTTTCTTCTCTCTGCTACAGAGGAGAGGGGTGGCTTGGGGGTGATGAGGCAAGTGGATAAGGACATCCACTTAAAAAAGCTTCAGGCAAAAGCTTAATTAAGCTTTAAAATTAATTAAAGCTTAATTAACTAAGCAAGAGGATTAAAACAATAAAAAGCAAAAATACCACTTACCTCAATCCACCACCCTCAACTCACTCCTCTGTCACCGAGCAAGAAGCCCCAAATTAATTAGCAAACTAATTAATTAAATATTCCAAAAAGCCCAACTCCAACTCACTTTTTGCCTTCGGGCTCTCCGCCGCTGTCCGGAACCTCCCGAACTCCGCTGTAAATCGAAAGTACACGCGCTCACAGCTTTTTCTCTTCAAAAAGCTCATCCGTTGAGTCGGGGTGCTCAAATAAAAAACCGGCTCCGAAACTGCCAGTTCCGACTCACTTTTTGCCTCCGGATCCTCCGCGTCAGTCCGGAACCTCCCGAACTTTGCTGTAATCTGATAATATACCTGTTCCAAGTGTTCCCGAATTTTCCTGTAATCCCCTGTGAAGTCGGTAATTCCCAAATCCAGTCCTCAATCGGCGCAATATGCTGGAAAAACTCCGAATCGGGCTGGGACATCTGCGTTGATCCGGATCAACCCGACATCAACAGTAAACACCAACGCAACATGCCCGAGGAAAACTCTCTGCTCCACGACACCATGTGCGGTCGGCGCGCCATCCGAAGACCCGGTACTCTATAGTTAAAGCTGAGGATGATACCAACATTGATTGGATGATTGCCGGTGGACAGAGTTATTGGAAATGTAGGATTGATTTTGCAGTATTATCCCGGCAAGGACATTATAGTCATGGACGCCTTAATTAGGCGAGCAGTGCAACCTTGGATTAAGGTGACAGTTTAGTGGATGCCACTGTTGGAACTTTGGAAAATGGAGTGTTAGTCGTAACAGGAACAACTCCAATGCCCTCTCCCCTTTTTTTCTATTTATGCCGAGGCTTGACGAACTGATCGACGATTTCGAAAGGCTACTCCAGAAATGGAGAAGGTGCCGGAGCCTGTTCTTGTTTGATTGGGGTGAAGGCACTAGCCATTCGAGGTTTTTGAACTTTTCGCCATTGCCGGCTGTTTTTCAAAATCGAGAGTCAGTGTCACGCCCCGGGGTCAAAACTGCGACCCGGGCTCACTAACAGATCCGCCATCTGTACGGAAACTGCCGTACAGACGAAGCGTCTAACCTGCAGGAAGAATCAACTACAGAGATACAGATATCAGAGCTGGAAGTAAACTAGTAAGAACTGGAAACCAAACACTGTACAACTGAAGATAATACAATATCCATCTCCCAAATACGATCGAATACCAAGTCCTCTGATACAAAACTCCAAAGGGAGATGTCTCCAATAAAATACATCAGTGTACAAGCTCTCACTACAAAAAATATCCTCACTACATCAGTCTCTCAAACTGTAAAATAAAGTACAACTCTATACCTCACAACAAAGGTCTCTCAACAGAGGAAAATAAGTAACTAATCTACTGAAGCTCTCCTCTGAAGGGGTACCGCTACCCTCCAACGACGGGTAGGGAACTAGCTCGCGACTCCCTCGCCTCGGTCAGAAGGATCAGCAACTGGAGCAACATGAACAGGAGAAGAAGTTCCTGGGGAAAAAGACACCACGACGGGTGTGAGAACTACTTCCCACAGTAGTTCTCAGTGGGTGCCGTCAACAAGCCCAACGGTCTGCCCACCAAGTCTACTAGAGGTAAAAGATAATAGAGCAATGAAATCTGAACAAGAAAAGCTGGAGCTACTCTACAGCTGCCATACCTCTATCTAGATACTCAAAAAGTGGAACAGATGAAAGTAAAAGAGACCACTCGCACCCAAGGTGCTCAAAAGACCCAATCGAACTGACTGCCTCATTGGGTCCAGACAAGCCTGCGCCGTCGACTAGGAACGCGCCTGCCCACTACCACGCATCCCCATGAGGATGGGATTTACGTGGGGCGTGCTGCCCGACTAACTCACCCCTCGCGCAAAACTGCCTCAACATGCCCATCGTATCCACAGCGGCATCTCAGGGACGCGACTCCAACTGCGGAAAACGGCGCGGCATAGAGTATCACAAATTGGCATAAGCAGGCTAGTCAAAATCCACGCTCACTCTCAGAACGGTAGGACTCAGGATCCCCAAATACCTCGCACAACAGTCGGAGAACTCTCGACGACTCAGCTGCTCGGCTAACTCGAAACACGAGACACTAGCCTCGCCAACGGCTCGCAGCACAAGGCTCACTGGCTGGAGATACTCCACAGCCAGGAACGACCCACAACGCAGGGTAACAAGACAGGTCGGACAACACTCAACGACCTGGGACCACCGTCAACCCCAACGGTTCCCAACAGGGCGGACCGGAAGATACTCGACGGCCCGGGACTGCCGTCTGCGCAACGACTCCCTCTACGACGGCACAACAGGGAAACAAGACCTCCCGGGACTACCGTTTACCCAAACGGCTCCCGGCACAGATAAGCAACCCCGCTACAACTACCAGACTCCACTCTGCTCCCAAGCAAGAGTGCAAAAGCATCCCACACTAAAAGCAAGTCCCGACCTCTCGGCCCACTACCCGGGCGAGAAAACACTATGTCCAGTGATGAAGGAACAGTGTGGATGTCTAAGCATAAATAATCCTAGCCCAAGTGAGGGTTTTCTACTAGTCTGGTTACACATACAACATATGACGGGGGTGCTAGGTCAAGTTCCAAGATAACCACATTATCCGATAATAAAGGGATAGCCATTCCAACAATCTAGCATGCTACACAAGGAAATAAACCATCATGCATAGTCCTACATTAATAGAATTAATGTACATTCCATAAAACTTGGAGATAAGGCCACCCACCTCGATTGCCACCAATTGCTCGTAGACACTTGCAATTGGCCTCCACGCGATCCCCACGCAAAACGAAGTCCGCTACCGGAGTCCGCACGCAAAACGGTGCACAGTGCCGGAGTCCGCACGCAAAACGGTGCACGGTGCCAGGATCCGCTCGCAAAACGGAGTCCGCACACAAAACGGTGCACGGTGCCGGAGTCCGCACGCAAAACGGTGCACGGTGCCAGGATCCGCACGCAAAACGGAGTCCGCACGCAAAACGATGCACGGTGCCGGAGTCCGCACGCAAAACGGTGCACGGTGCCATGATCCGCACGCAAAACGGAGTCCGCATGCAAAACGATGCACGGTGCCGGAGTCCGCACGCAAAACGGTGCACGGTGCCAGGATCCGCACGCAAAACGGAGTCCGCACGCAAAACGGTGCACGGTGCCGGAGTCCGCACGCAAAACGGTGCACGGTGCCAGGATCCGCACACAAAACGGAGTCCACACGCAAAACGGTGCACGGTGCCGGAGTCCGCACGCAAAACGGAGTCCGCACGCAAAACGATGCACGGTGCCGGAGTCCGCACGCAAAACGGTGCACGGTGCTAGGATCCGCACGCAAAACGGAGCACGCCGTCGGGGACCGCACGCAAAACGGTACCGAGAAACACAGATAAGAGCAAGAGGGTCAATTCACAGTCCAAAATATCGCTCCAAAACTGTGCTAAAAAATACCGTAAAAACAAACATACGGGACCTACCCCGACGGGGCCGCCGTTGCCGAAACGCTCCCCACGGAAAAACTCGCGCGCTCCACGGGGCCCACGACGCCACGCCGTACCTCCCACCATCTCCCTCGCTCTCCCTCTCGCTCGGTTGAAGAAGAAAGGAAGAGAAGAGGAGGGAAAAATGGCGTGCGCGAGGAGAAAGAAGAAGAAGAAAAGAGGGAGAGAGGAGGCGGTCCATGGATCCGGTCCACCGCGCCGGTCCACCGCGCGGGCCAATGGGGAAGCCCCATCCGCGGTCCACAGCACACGGGCGCGCGCGCCCGGTCCACGCGCGCGCCCACAGGGCCACGCGGCGCGCAGCAACTCGCCCGCCACACGGGCGCGTTGCACGCACCGCGCAGCCCAGGCGCGGGACACGCGCACGTTACACGGGCGCGCGTGCCCCCGCGCCCGCGCGGGCGCCAACGGGGGCCCGCCACGTGGCGGCCCCCCGCGCGTCCCGCGCCTGCGCCCCGTCCTGTCCGCCTGCGCCCCGTCCCATCACGCGCCCGCCTCGACCCGCGCGCCTTGACCCGCGCGCCGCGCTCGCCTCGGGATCCGTGCCACGCGCACACCTCGATAAACGTGCCGTTTTGCCTCGAAAAACGCGCACTTCATCCGGGCTCCAAATCCAACAAATAAATAGTCCATTCTTAGCGATTTCGCGCGCTGAATCCAAAAACGATGTCCAATTCTCCAAATTCTCACCCGAAAATTTGCCGAATGCCCACTCGATCCGATTTTCGCGCCGGGTCCATTTTTAAAGTCCAATTTGCCCAATTCCAACTCTAAAAATTCCCGAAGGCGACCGGAGAGGTAAACTTTTATCCGGACTTCACCCGGAGTCTAATTTTGACATCTGAATCACGCGAAATCACTTCTAAACACCCGACGGGTCCACCAACTTCCCATGGGGTCTCAATTTAAGCCCGAAGTCCACCACTTGTGTCCAAATTGCGCGCAAACCACGCAGGCCTCCAGTGATGCAAGCAAAACCCAATTTGCATCACAAATCCATTTCTGGGTCCCCAACACGCGCACCAACACCCCCAACGGCGACCGAAAGCTGCCCAACAACCAGCAACCCTACGCGGGGGATTCCGGGACCTCACATCCTCCCCCACTAAAAGAAAGTTTCGTCCTCGAAACTAGATCAAGCCCATCAGGAGTCAAGAATACCACGGCTAGGTATCTAACAATACGCCTCCAGCTCCCCCACTCGCTCCTCGTGATTACTCCGCGACAACAACAACAAGTACGGTATGACCCGATGTGCAATTCTCTCATCTCTCGAGCCAGAAATTGCAACGGGCGTCCCTCGTACTCCAATAATCACAGATCTCAAAGGAGCAAGTAAATCACGGGCGGGGAAAAACACATCACTACTGAGCTGAGACGTGAAAAACCAAGGGCTCCATTAAAAGGCTGGGGGAAAACTGAAATAACCACAAGTGTAATACGCGCCAAACCACATCATGGGGCCACCCTCAACAAGACGACCCGAAGCATACCTGCAGACTCGTCCAATAAGGAAGGGAAATCCAATAAGTTGGGTCTTCACTCGGTCACTTCCCGATCCAAAACCACCTGAGTGGACTACTCAACTGCAGGCTACCCTCAAAAGGGATCCTCAAGAGACACAATCTCGTGCCACAGTTGGTCGCTCAACATGCTATCATAACCCCAACGGACCCACGGGTCGAAGTCGATCCCTCAACTCATAATGAACACCCTGACGGGGACCAAACCGTCGGTGAACGGGACTGAAAACTGGCTCACAAGGCGATCATAAAGCTGATGCCCAACTCGCGGTCAAAAGTCCGAAACATCCAAAAGACTCTCACCGTTGTGTACCTACAACGTGGCATCACTGCCGTGCACCCACGGCGTGGCATTACTGCCGTGTACCAACGGCGTGGCCTCACTGCCGTGCGCCAACGGCGTGGCATCACCACCGTGTATCAACGGTGTGGCATCACTGCCGTGTATCAACGGCGTGGCATCACCACCGTGTATCAACGGCGTGGCATCACCACCGTGTATCAACGGCGTGGCATCACCACCGTGTATCAACGGTGTGGTATCTCAAGCATCAAGGCCTCAGATCTTCACAGCCCTATACCCAACACTACCTCGAAAATCCGGAGCTGAGGAAGGGCCAAAAGATCAACAGGCAAAAACCAGGGCCCCAACTGCACTGGGCAGGACCAATAACACCCATCTATGTGCAACACGTGATCAGGTATCTGAGCCTCACGAGCACAAGCTAAGGGTACTATCTCTAGCCCATACATCAATGCAAATGCCCTAGCACTCTCACCGCTATGTCGGAGAACCCTCAACGACTCAACTCGCAGCAACACCCCACTCATAGGCGAGAAGAACCAACTGACGCGGCCAAAATCCAAAAAATCCCGATAGACCGGTGCCTAGAACCCCAATCCAACCAGAACAGACTCTAGGCTCAGTCTATCGAAGTTTTCGCTCCTTTACCGTTCAGGGATTCGGTCCCTCTCGTTCAAAGCGGGAAACTATGTCAACAAGCAACTCACGGCTGGAGACGCTCCCGGTAGTCCATCAGGACGAACTCGACGCCATCAAATCTCGGCGTCCTGTCGGGTCATCTCAATTTCACTAAAATAACCACCTGGTAACTCGGCCGGAGGTGAAAATCGTCTCAACAGGCCGAACCTTCGCCACGCATTGGGCGGCATCGCCACTCATTGGGCGGCATCGCCACTCACTGGGCGGCATCGCCTCTGGTAGCTCGGCCAGTGGAAAGTATCCTCCTGGGAATTCGGCCAGAAAAAAAAAATGTCCTCCTGGTAACTCGGCCAGGGCATGTGCCTACCTGGTAACTCGGCCAGGGGCAATGCATCCATTTGGTTGCTCAGCCAGTGATAATTATCATCTGGTAACTCGGCCAGTGATAATTATCCCTCTGGTAACTCGGCCAGTGATAATTATCCATCTGGTAACTCGGCCAATGATAATTATCCATCTGGTAACTCGGCCAGTGATAATTATCCATCTGGTAACTCGGCCAGTGATAATTATCCATCTGGTAACTCGGCCAGCGATAATTATCCATCTGGTAACTCGGCCAGTGATAATTATCCATCTGGTAACTCGGCCAGTGATCATTATCCATCTGGTAACTCGGCCAGTGATAATTATCCATCTGGTAACTCGGCCAGTGATCATTATCCACCTGGTAACTCGGCCTGCGATAATTATCCATCTGGTAACTCGGCCAGTGATAATTATCCATCTGGTAACTCGGCCAGTGATAATTATCCATCTGGTAACTCGGCCAGCGATAATTACCCATCTGGTAACTCGGCCAGTGATAATTATCCATCTGGTAACTCGGCCAGCGATAATTATCCATCTGGTAACTCGGCCAGCGATAATTATCCATCTGGTAACTCGGCCAGCGATAATTATCCATCTGGTAACTCGGCCAGTGATCATTATCCATCTGGTAACTCGGCCAGCGATAATTATCCATCTGGTAACTCGGCCAGTGATAATTATCCATCTGGTAACTCGGCCAGCGATAATTATCCATCTGGTAACTCGGCCAGTGATAATTATCCATCTGGTAACTCGGCCAGTGATAATTATCCATCTGGTAAATCGGCCAGTGATAATTATCCATCTGGTAACTCGGCCAGCGATAATTATCCATGTGGTAACTCGGCCAGTGATAATTATCCATCTGGTAACTCGGCCAGTGATAATTATCCATCTGGTAACTCGGCCAGCAATAATTATCCATCTGGTAACTCGGCCAGTGATAACGCCCTCCTGGTAACTCAGCCAGGGAAAATGCCCTCCTGGCAACTCAGCCAGGGAAAATGCCCTCCTGGTGACTCAGCCAGGGAAAATGCCCTCCTGGTGACTCAGCCAGGGAAAACGCCCTCCTGGTAACTCAGCCAGGGAAAACGCCCTCCGGGTAACTCAGCCAGGGAAAATGCCCTCCTGGTGACTCAGCCAGGGAAAATGCCCTCCTGGTGACTCAGCCAGGGAAAACGCCCTCCTGGTAACTCAGCCAGGGAAAACACCCTCCTGGTAACTCAGCCAGGAAAAATACCCTCCTGGTAACTCAGCCAGGGAAAAACGCCATCCTGGTAACTCAGCCAGGGAAAATGCCCTCCTGGTGACTCAGCCAGGGAAAATGCCCTCCTGGTGACTCAGCCAGGGAAAACGCCCTCCTGGTAACTCAGCCAGGGAAAACGCCCTCCTGGTAACTCAGCCAGGAAAAATACCCTCCTGGTAACTCAGCCAGGGAAAAACGCCCTCCTGGTAACTCAGCCAGGGAAAACGCCCTCCTGGTAACTCAGCCAGGGAAAATGCCCTCCTGGTAACTCAGCCAGGGAAAACGCCCTCCTGGTAACTCAGCCAGGGAAAACGCCCTCCTGGTAACTCAGCCAGGGAAAACGCCCTCCTGGTAACTCAGCCAGGGAAAATTCCCTCCTGGTAACTCAGCCAGGGAAAACGCTCTCCTGGTAACTCAGCCAGGACGGGATGTGTCCTTTTCACAACACGATGTCTCAGGGGTATCACAACCCACTGCAAAACAACAAATGTCAGGACACAACAACCATACGACCCAATCCAGCGAAAGTCTAAGACATGTCACCCATTCCATAGCATTATGTTGTCTCCAACCAACATAATCGATTAGGAGAATAAACATGCCAAACACTCATCCCATCTCTTGGGAGAGGTAAAACTCAATCAAGACTCTCGCTAAAAGTCACGACTCTCACGTAGTCATCCTAATGTCCAACCGCAAGCCTAGGGTTTCTAAGTCCATCACGACCTACAACCTAGGCTCTGATACCACTCTAATCTGTCACGCCCCGGGGTCAAAACTGCGACCCGGGCTCACTAACAGATCCGCCATCTGTACGGAAACTGCCGTACAGACGAAGCGTCTAACCTGCAGGAAGAATCAACTACAGAGATACAGATATCAGAGCTGGAAGTAAACTAGTAAGAACTGGAAACCAAACACTGTACAACTGAAGATAATACAATATCCATCTCCCAAATACGATCGAATACCAAGTCCTCTGATACAAAACTCCAAAGGGAGATGTCTCCAATAAAGTACATCAGTGTACAAGCTCTCACTACAAAAAATATCCTCACTACATCAGTCTCTCAAACTGTAAAATAAAGTACAACTCTATACCTCACAACAAAGGTCTCTCAACAGAGGAAAATAAGTAACTAATCTACTGAAGCTCTCCTCTGAAGGGGTACCGCTACTCTCCAACGACGGGTAGGGAACTAGCTCGCGACTCCCTCGCCTCGGTCAGAAGGATCAGCAACTGGAGCAACATGAACAGGAGAAGAAGTTCCTGGGGAAAAAGACACCACGACGGGTGTGAGAACTACTTCCCACAGTAGTTCTCAGTGGGTGCCGTCAACAAGCCCAACGGTCTGCCCACCAAGTCTACTAGAGGTAAAAGATAACAGAGCAATGAAATCTGAACAAGAAAAGCTGGAGCTACTCTACAGCTGCCATACCTCTATCTAGATACTCAAAAAGTGGAACAGATGAAAGTAAAATAGACCACTCGCACCCAAGGTGCTCAAAAGACCCAATCAAACTGACTGCCTCATAGGGTCCAGACAAGCCTGCGCCTGTCGACTAGGAACGCGCCTGCCCACTACCACGCATCCCCATGAGGATGGGATTTACGTGGGGCGTCCTGCCCGACTAACTCACCCCTCGCGCAAAACTGCCTCAACAGGCCCATCGTATCCACAGCGGCATCTCAGGGACGCGACTCCAACTGCGGAAAACGGCGCGGCATAGAGTATCACAAATTGGCATAAGCAGGCTAGTCAAAATCCACGCTCCCTCTCAGAACGGTAGGACTCAGGATCCCCAAATACCTCGCACAACAGTCGGAGAACTCTCGACGACTCAGCTGCTCGGCTAACTCGAAACACGAGACACTAGCCTCGCCAACGGCTCGCAGCACAAGGCTCACTGGCTGGAGATACTCCACAGCCAGGAACGACCCACAACGCAGGGTAACAAGACAGGTCGGACAACACTCAACGACCTGGGACCACCGTCAACCCCAACGGTTCCCAACAGGGCGGACCGGAAGATACTCGACGGCCCGGGACTGCCGTCTGCGCAACGGCTCCCTCTACGACGGCACAACAGGGAAACAAGACCTCCCGGGACTACCGTTTACCCAAACGGCTCCCGGCACAGATAAGCAACCCCGCTACAACTACCAGACTCCACTCTGCTCCCAAGCAAGAGTGCAAAAGCATCCCACACTAAAAGCAAGTCCCGACCTCTCGGCCCACTACCCGGGCGAGAAAACACTATGTCCAGGGATGAAGGAACAGTGTGGATGTCTAAGCATAAATAACCCTAGCCCAAGTGAGGGTTTTCTACTAGTCTGGTTACACATACAACATATGACTGGGGTGCTAGGTCAAGTTCCAAGATAACCACATTATCCGATAATAAAGGGATAGCCATTCCAACAATCTAGCATGCTACACAAGGAAATAAACCATCATGCATAGTCCTACATTAATAGAATTAATGTACATTCCATAAAACTTGGAGATAAGGCCACCCACCTCGATTGCCACCAATTGCTCGTAGACACTTGCAATTTGTTACGGAATTTGAGTTGGCGTAGTTTCGTGAAAGTTTCAAGTCCTGAAGATTGAAGGTGAAGAAAGTTGAATCATTTAACTCAATCTCAAGAAAGAAGAATTCAAAAGGATCAGGTATGTTTAACTAAAGAATTTGTGTGATCCGAATACTTCTTGTAGTGTAGAAACACTTGGAAGAATCTTTCATTGCATAAAAATCAAAAACTGGACTTGGGACATGTTCAGGATCCGGATCAGGCTGTTCGATCCGGATCCCGAAGGTGGTTCGTTCATACATCGTCGCAATCCGGATCGTAGTCTCTTGATCCGGATCCCGAACGTTGAGTTTACCATCTACCTTGAACGATCCGGATCTTGCTTCGCAATCCGGATCCCGAACGTTGATGTTTGGTGAACTGTATGAACGATCCGGATCGTAGTCACATGATCCGGATCCCGAACCTTCGTTTTTCTGGAATTGGCTGTTTTGTTATGACGATCCGGATCTCAGTTATCACGATCCGGATCGCCGTCTGTAAAATTCCAGAAATGGTTGGTTTTTGATTCTTATCTCCTTCCTAGGGTTTCTAACCTATAAATAGACCCTATGTTTTTCTTTCTAGGGTCAATCCACATAGCCGTCATTTTCATATATCATCATATACGGCTATAGATCCACATATAGAGAAGAAAGGAAATCATTAGAGAATACTCTATGTTTCTTCATCTATATTGATTAGTTTGATTCTAGGTTTTCATACTCACATCCTGAGTTGAATCAAACTAATGAATACTTAGATGGTATTTCCGATCTATCTTTGATCTAAGTATTCGGCGGATCATCACCACCCAAAAACAACGATTACCCCAAAATCGGCGCGTGGATTCGCGTGTCCTTGTGGATTCAAGGTTCATTCGCTCTCGTGGATTCGGAGCGAGGCACGTTCGTGGATTCGAAGGGTGCTATTGGGTGAAGACCGTGGATTCGGTCGGACGTCGTGGATTCGACGTTGGACGCCGTGGATTCGGCGTTGGGCGCAGATCGTGGATTCGAGAAGCGTCTGGAGCGAGCGGAGAAGATCCTCTAGGAGCGTATGGAAAAGGTTGAGTCGTAAGTGTGTACGGTAAATCACCTTGTACGTGTTTTAATTCTAGTGGATTTCTGCCGTGTTATCGGTCCCGTGGTTTTTTACTCCGGTGATGGAGTTTTCCACGTAAAAATCTTGCGAGTTATTTTCATTTCCGCATTGGGTTTTTATCGCAACGATTTTTGAGTGTTTATACGTTTACACCTATTCACCCCCCTCTAGGTGTTTCTTCCCCTATTTAGATCCGTATTATATACGACCCAACAAGTGGTATCAGAGCGGGAATAGGGTTGTGAACAATGGTTGAAGGTGGAAACATCAATCGACCCCCTTTCTTTGATGGAACAAATTATACGTACTGGAAAGTACGGATGAAAGCCTTTTTATCTTCCATCGACGAAAGGGTGTGGCATTCAATTGAATCAGGATGGACTAATCCAACTGAACTTATCTCTGATGTTCACACCTTAAAACCTAGGTCGAAATGGACCAAGGAAGAGTTTGAGTTATCTTCTTACAATGGCAAGGGAATTAATGCTATTTTTAATGCCTTATCTCAAACTGAATTCTCTCGCGTCTCGGCATGTGAGACTGCGAAAGAAATCTGGGATGTTCTCCAGGTTACACATGAGGGAACTAACCTCGTGAAGATTCAGAAACTGCAGATGCTTACGAGCAAGTTTGACTCTATTTTGATGGCAGAAAATGAATCTTTCACGGACTACTATACACGATTGCAAGACATCGTAAACTCATGTGCTAATCTGGGAGAGAAGATTCCAGAATTTAAGATTGTAACAAAAATCTTAAGAACTCTTCCTGAATGATTTCGCCCAAAGGTTACTGCCATTGAAACTATTAAACACCCGGACGAAATACGTGTAGAAGAATTAGTTGGTTCATTACAAACTTATGAAATGACTTTTAATACTAACAATTCTTCTGGAAAAGTATCCACTTCTAAGTCTTCAGGTTATGCGTTGAAAACAACTAAGGAAGAAGACGCGGATACATCCTCCTCGGACAATGACGAGAACCTTTCTATGGAGGAATTTGAGAAGCAGCTCGCTCTCTTGACAAGGAATTTTCGCCGCAACTTTCGAAGGGGTAATTCAAGCAAATCTCCATCCTTCAGAAAGTGGAACAAAGGCAAGGGTACTCCAAGTCACAAGTCAAGAAAGCAGGAGAACTTCTCAAAGGATAAGAAAAGTTCAGAAGGACAACTGCAATGCTTCAAATGTCGAGGCTACGGCCACATTGCAACGGAGTGTCCTAACAAGTATCCGGCAAAGAAGAAGGCGATGCAAGTCGTCACTTGGGATGACAACTCAACGTCAAATGAGTCGTCTTCAAGTGATGAAGAAAAGAGCTCCACGGCATTCCACGCGTCCACATCTTCACCATTCATGTGCTTTATGGCAAGTACGTCTGAATCATTGTCCAACTCCACTGTTGAAAAGAATGCAATGGACAATGAATCGGATGATTCGGAAGGTGAAGAGTTTGCTCTAGCCTATCACAGATCTTTACAGGATTTAAAGAAACCGGCTAAGCAAAACAAGGGGTTGAGAGGGAGATTGCAGGATCTCGAAGAAGAAGTAAAAAGGGTAACTTCTCTCTCGACCGATCTTGAAGTGGAAAGGGATAGTTTGATAAAAGCAAATGTTTCCCTTCAAGAGTCCAATGAGCAGCTCGAGAAGAACTATATAGATATGGTGAACAAAGCAAACTACTTCTTGAAGCTCTATGGCGAGGGCCGACAGGAAAGACGGGAAATGACAGAGACCATTCTCCAACTCAAGGATGACTTACAGCAATTCTCTTTAGGAAGGAGTAAGTTGGATAAACTCCTTGGTCTTGGTCAAACAAATCGGTTCGGCCTCGGGTACACTCAAACTGGAAACAGTCCAAGTTCGAGTGGGACAGTCTTTGTGCCTCAGTCGGTATCTCCTCCTCCGACATCGGAATTCAAGACAAACAACGACAACAAACCTACCTCATCCTCTTCGGAATCGTCAAGCTCAAAGGTATGTTTTCGTTGTAATTTTGCAGGGCACATCGAAAGAAATTGCAAGATTGAAGCTCAAAGAACAAATCAACCACATCTTGCAATTGCTACCAATAAGCTCACTTCCCGGAATTCAAGGAAGGATTTTTCAAAAGGAAAGAACATTGGTAGCACCTCAAACAAGACGATGACAAAAGAAAAAGATCAATCATACAAGACGTCGTCTTCAAGGAGAATCTCTCAACCTTTACCAACATACTCCAAAACTCAAAAGGTTTGGGTATGCAAAGGTGAAACCCCTCCCTGTCCTTAATCGTTCTACGATTAAATCTTGTATAGTTTGTGTAGATTATTTTCTTTTCTTCTTTTTCTTTTGGCCGACCCGTCAACCATCTTTGGGAGGTAAATGGTACATCTTTTTATTGGTTGATGATTTCTCTCGGTTTTCTTGGGTAGCATTTTTGAGAGAGAAAGCTGATACGTTTGACTCTTTTCATGAGATTTGCCATCGTATTATGATTGAAAAGAATGAAAGATCATTCGTGTTAGAAGTGATAGGGGTGGAGAATTCATAAATTCAAAATTCATTGACTTTTGTACTTCAAATGGCATTAAACATGAATTCTCGGCACCCTATACACCTCAGCAGAATGGTGTTGTTGAGCGCAAAAACAGGGTTGTTCAAGAGATGGCGCGTGTGATGCTTCATAGCCGGAAATTACCGCTACATTTTTGGGCTGAAGCTGTGAACACCGCTGTCTATGTCATTAACAGAGTGTATTTGCGCCCAGGAACCTTGAATACACCATATGAGCTGTGGTTTAGTAGAAAACCGGATATCAAGTACTTTCGTATCTTCGGGAGTCGATGTTACATCTTACGTGACCGTGAAAATCTTGGAAAGTTCGACTCTCGAAGTGATGAAGGGATCTTTTTGGGTTATTCTACGAATAGCAGAGCATATCGAGTATTTAACATTGAATCTAAAACGATCGTAGAATCTATAAATGTTAAAGTAGATGAAGCTTCTCATTTTGAATCTGAAAAATCTACCCTCGATATCTCTCTAGATGATGATTCTCCTGCTAGTGCATCTTCTCATAATAACACTTCCAATATTAATGATGCATCTAATGGTTCTTCTAGTTTATCTGATGTGCAGGAATCATCTCGTGTACCTCCGAGTACTCCGTTTCAACAAACGCTACGAATCTCCAAGGATCATCCGGAATCGAACATCATTGGAGATCCACAAGAAGGAGTTAGAACTCGAAGGCAGTTGGTTTGCGGATTTGCTTGCTACGTATCTTTAATCGAACCAAAGACAATAGATGAAGCTCTTCAGGATGACTACTGGATTAAAGCAATGCAGGAAGAGCTCCATCAATTTGAGCGAAACAAAGTCTGGGAATTAACGAAGCCTCCAAAGCAACATAATGTGATAGGTACCAAATGGATCTTCAAGAACAAGAAAGATGAAGATGGTACTATCATCAGGAACAAGGCACGACTAGTTGCTCAAGGCTACTCTCAAGTAGAAGGTATAGACTTTGACGAAACTTTCGCCCCTGTAGCTAGACTCGAGTCCATTCGTATATTGTTTGCTATTGCTTGTCATTTTAAAATCAAATTATTTCAAATGGACGTCAAGAGCGCATTTCTAAATGGGTTTTTAAATGAGGAAGTTTATGTAGCTCAACCGAAAGGTTTTGTAGATCATAAACAACCTAACCATGTTTTTCGTTTGAAAAAGGCTCTTTACGGTCTGAAACAAGCACCGCGAGCATGGTACGAAAGGTTAACAAAGCACCTTTTGGAGAAGGGCTATACTCGAGGGGGAGCTGACAGGACTCTCTTTGTGAAGCATTATCAAAATAATTTCATTGTAGCACAAATCTATGTCGATGACATTGTATTTGGTGCAACAAAAGATAATGATGCTTCTAAATTCGCGGAGACCATGGAAAGCGAATTTGAGATGTCCATGATGGGCGAACTGTCTTATTTCCTTGGATTGCAAATTAAACAAAATGATGAAGGTATTCACTTGAGTCAATCCAAGTATGCAATGGAGTTGGTCAAAAAGTTTGATCTAGAAAATTGTAAAGATTTTCCAACTCCAATGGGAACTAGCCACAAGGGACTTGGAAGTGAATCACATAGTGAGAATGTAGACGAGAAACTGTATAGAAGTATGATTGGAAGTCTACTTTACCTCACGGCTAGTCGCCCGGATATATCCTTTAGTGTTGGGATTTGCGCGAGATATCAATCAGCACCAAAGGAGGTTCACCTGAAAGCGGTGAAACGGATCATCCGGTATATCAAAGGATCAATTAATTTCGGAATTTGGTATCCTATGGGAACAAGTTTGGATATTGTTGGATACTCAGATGCCGATTGGGCAGGATCAGTGGATGATCGGAAAAGCACGAGTGGTGCATGCTTCTATCTTGGCCATTGCCTTGTTGCATGGCACAGTAAAAAGCAGAATTGCATAGCACTCCTCGACTGCCGAAGCGGAATACATTTCAGCTGGAAGTTGCTCAACTCAACTCATTTGGATGAAAAGCGTATTGAGTGACTTCCGCATTTCAGCATCTTCGGTAACAATTCTTTGTGACAACACAAGTGCAATTAACATTTCTAAAAACCCTGTGTTGCACTCTAGAACAAAACATATTGAACTTAGATATCATTTTCTTAGAGAGCTAGTTGAATCAAATACTCTTCAACTTTCATATATTTTCAACTGAGGATCAATTAGCTGACATTTAACAAACCTTTGGATCAAAAAGTTTTATTCATTTACGAAAAGCATTGGGATGCTTTTCCTTGAAATAATCTCTTTTTGAAATCTTTGCTTAGGATAGGTTTTGTATTTGTTTGTGTTTTGTTCTTTATCTATGTTTATACATAGGACATTAATTGAGCATAGATCATAATTGACTTTAATTGCATCTTTTCGCACATTTAGAAATTTATTATGCTTGTGCCATCATAATATTTCACTGTTGCAATGATCATTTATGTTATTAAATCATCTTCTAAAGTGATCAAAGTCAATTTCTCTCTCTCTATGATCTCTTGGTATAGTCATTATCTTATTTGACTGTTTAGTCGAGTATGAAATCGAGATCAATATTTGGTTGAATACTTTATATCTTAAATAATTGATAGCCACTTGAGGGGGAGTCAAGATAACTGTAAAATGCTCAAAAGATGTGGAAAGAGTTACATCCCAATGAGGATGGTGAAAACTACCACCACATGGAGGAAAGAGCTACCACCTCAGGTCGTCGAGTATGTGTGCAGCTACCACATGTATACCAAGCATGTTTGTTCAAATTTTGATTAAGTAAAATGCATGTTGAAATACTTGACTCTGTCAAATTTCAAGGTTGGTATAAGGTGGGATTTTAAAGAAAGATGCTCAAAGAGCCACTCTCTTCAACAGATTGTCTAGAATATTATCTACCATATTTGGGATTTCAAACATCTATTGATCTTTGTATTTCATTTTCTTTACTGAATTGATGATTTGATAAAGGCATTACTCATATAGATCAAGTTAGATGTAATTGAAGGTGTTCAACTTTAAGGGATTTAATTTTTGTAAATTTTCGTTTCATTTTTGGATATTATTGATAGATTTGGCATAATCTAATTCTTGTTGTATGAAACGATGATTTTTGTTTAAAGTTGATACACCTTTGTGCTTACAATCTTTTCTGGTTTTTCCTGAATTTCTCTGAAATTTTCTAAAGAAAAAGTTGGGGCCGATCCGGATCGGGCTAGATGATCCGGATCCCGAACGCAGAATTCTTCTGCGGGCTGACGATCCGGATTT
>JAQNDB010001780.1:0-44728 GCA_029204045.2 Tillandsia leiboldiana | reverse complement strand
TCATTGCCTGGTATGTCAGCAGATAAAGGCAGTCGCATTAGCGGCGGCGGGAAAGTTACAGCCTTTACGGTGCCAGAGTGGAAGTGGGTCAGATCACCATGGTTTAGTCACGGGATGCCCACCGGTCACAGCAGGGGCACGACGCGATCTGGGTCATGTGGAACGGCTAACCAAGTCAGCACATTCCTGCCCATCCATACACAACCTGGACCAGAGAGGAACGGGTTGGCTCAAGTCTACCTCAGCGAGATCATGAGACGGCATGGAGTGCCGGCCTCGATCACTGGACAGACGGACACCCGTTTGTCTCGAAGTTTTGGCAGAGCCTACAGCAGGCCTGGGGACTAGGCTACATTTCAGCACAGCCTCCACCCTCAGACGGTACGGAAGTCAGAGCGAGTGATTCAGACCCTCGAGACCTGCTTCGCGCCTGGGTACTTGACTGGGGAGTCGGTGGTCCCACGCTACCTACCCTCGTGGAATTCGCCTACAAAACGCTACCAGGCCAGCATCCAGATGGCGGCCTACGAAGCTTATATGGGAGACGCTGCAGATCCCCGACTTTGGGACGACTTGGGTGAACCGGAAATTCTTGGGTACGAAACTAGTGAAAGAGACTGATGAGAAGGTACGCCTCATCAACAGCGCTTACTGACGCCAGAGCGACAGAAGAGCTACGCGGACAAGAGGCGCGTGACTTGGAATTCCAAGGGGAGAAACACGTGTTTTGCGAGTCTAGCCCTCCAGAGGAATCAAGCGTTTCGGGTGAAAGGCAAGATGAGCCACGGTTCGTGGGACCCTTCGAGATGCTTGGAGCGAATCGGCCAGGGGCGTACCGCCTTGCCCTACCACGAAACCTCGACCGGAGTCACAATGTTTTCCACGTGTCCATGATTCGGAAGTATCTTTTCGGACCCATCACAAAGTGTGGATGTTTACGCGCTCGAGCTCAAGGAGGACTAAGCTTCGAGAAACCCGGTGCGTATCTAGCAAAGAGAAGCAAGGGCACTTGCGTGAACCGAGTCATCCCCTACGTGAAGTGCTCTGGAGCAACCATGAGGAGCGAGAAGCGACGTGGGAGCTAGAGTCAAAAAATGAGGGAGTGCTACCCCAATCTTTTCACCGCAAACCAGGATTGGTTCGAGGACGAAAAATCGTGTTTTTAAGAGGAGTGGTGTAATACGACTCGTTTGTAATACTTTTCGGAGTCAATAGTGTTTTAGGGGTCCGGATTGGGGCTTTACTGTCATTTTTCTTCTGGAAAGACTGTCGGGGCTCGCGGGTAGTATTTTAGACAATAAAGCTCGCAAAACGGAGATCGGCGGGCGCGATCGGTTCTGGATTCCGACCCCGGAAATCTCCGAAATAATTCCGGAAGATTGTAGCAGTCAGGCGACTTTCACGATTATCGAGGCAAAACGGGCCCTGGTTCGTACCCGAACTGGTATTTTCTTTTTCGTTGGAGTTGGGTTAATTCTTTTCCGCTTCTTGATTCACCCGATCATTTACCTGTGATTAGGGCTTTACGGATCAAGTCCCCGTTTTGCACCCAAACGGCTTAATTTAAACCCCTTTTGGAAACTAGGGGTTCCCTTCCTCTTCTCCTGTGCGTAAGCCCCCCAGGAGCGCGGGCGTAAACCCCGTTTTCCCATTCTCGCAGGCGGCGTGAAGAAACGGGTCGCGACGGGGAGAAGAAGGGAACGATCGCTCCCGCAAAATTCGACGAACGCGAAGAAGAAGACGATCCTTCTCCTTGCCCAGAGCCGACGAAACGAGGTGAGCAGTTTTCTTCCCTTTTTCGGTTGGTTTTGAGCGAGGGGAGGGAATCCCTGGAGATCCGGGAGGTGGGGCACCATAGGCGCAAGGGGGCGGGGGAGGGTGAGAGCCACCGCAGGCCGGGCAACCGCGCGGGCTTGATGCCGCGCGGGGCGCCAGTGCCTGCGGGCAGCTCACGGGTCTGGCACCGCGCGGGGAGCCGGCATGGGGTAGCGAACCGGAGGGCTGGGCGCCACGCGGGCCGCCGCATGCGGGGTGGTGCCCCACGGAGCAGCCCGTGCTGCGGGCAGTGAACCGCACGGGCACGGCACCGTGCGGGTCTGACACGCACGGGCCCAGGCGAAATGCGGCGGACAGCGCGGCGGGCGGGGGTCACCTTCGCCGCCGTCGGAAACGAGGGCCCGTTCCGAGACGGGGCGACCGGAGTGTGTTTTGCTCTTCAGTGATTGCGTTTGGGGGATACGACTCTTTCCGGGGATTCTTTTTGTAGTTCGGGGAGCGTGCCGGGACGCTGGGGATGTCGAGCGTTGATCGCTACACGTGCCAGGTGGGTTCTGTTTGGGATTTCGCGTCGGGTTTCTGTTACGGCATTTTGGTATTGGCATATTTCGTGAGTCAAGTCAGTGAGTTGAGTCGGAGTCTTAAAGGGATCAAATTGTCAATCAGCAATCAAAGACTTAGAGAAGATTCAACAAGAGCTCAAGTTGACACTCAGTGTCTTGAATCTTGAAGATTGAAGTTGAAGAATTGTGGATCAGTTACATCAATCTCAAGAAGAAAGTATTCAAAAGGATCAGGTATGTTAACTAAATAATTTGGTGATCCGAATACTTTCTTATAGTGTAGAAACACTTGGAATGAATTTTTAATTTCATAATAATCAAAAACTGGTGTTCGGACATGTTCAGGATCCGGATCAGAGCCAACGATCCGGATCCCGAAGGTTGTTGCTTCATACAAGACTTCGATCCGGATCCATGCAATTTCCGATCCGGATCCCGAATGTTAAGTTTTCTGATTTGTATGAACGATCCGGATCGGGCAATGCGATCCGGATCCCGAACCCTTGGTTTTCTGGAATCGTCAATCTCGTTACGACGATCCGGATCGCAGTAAATCCGATCCGGATCGCCGTCCTGAAAATTTCCAGATAAGGTAAGTTTTTGATTCTTATCTCTTTCCAAAGGTTTCTAAACTATAAATAGACATTTAGGGTTTCTCAAAAACGTGGGAGCTACGGCCGATCTTTTTATAAAACTCTTGAGAGCAACCCTAGAGGCTAGGTTTTTATCGTTCTTCTTTATAGCCTCTTTTAGGTCAATTCGATGGTTCTTTCAAGAACATATCTTTTGTCGAATTGATCTAATCTTTGCTTAGAGATTTCTTCTACGGTTCCTCAATGATAATCTAAGCAAAGGATCACCATCGAAGTCAATATTCTTATCGACTGAGTTTGCGTCGTGGATTCGACGTGGCATCGTGGATTCGGTGTGCTAAAGGCGTTTCGTGGATTCGAAGCGTGCGTTCGTGGATTCGAACGTGAGCAGTGGACGTGCAAAACGGTGGAGCGCGAGGTCCAAGAAATGAAGGAGGGGTTAAATCGTGGAGACGGTAATCACCCTTGTTATTCTTCTTTACTTAGGGATTGTTATTGCGTGGATATCCAACCGGTCAGCGCAAGGTCCGAAGAAGCTGAAGGAGGGGTTTGAGTCGTGGAGTCGGTATCACCTTGTATTCTTCTATTCTTATGATTGTTATTGCGTGTTGTCCCGTGGTTTTCTCCTGGATTGGAGTTTCCACGTAAATCTCGGTGTGCTGTTTTTATTTTCCGCATTGGGTTTTTATTTGCACTGAGATTGAGTTTTTTAAAGTATTACACCTATTCACCCCCCCTCTAGTTGTTGATAGTACCTATTAGATTCCTTGGGATCCATAATAACTCTACAATTGGTATCAGAGCGGGGGTTTTAGGTTATTCTATCTTGATGGTTGAAAGTGGTAATATTTATAGACCTCCTCTTTTTGATGGGACTAATGATGCTTATTGGAAAGTGCGAATGAGAGCTTTTCTCATCGCAATTGATGAGCGAGTATGGCAATCCGTGGAATGCGGTTGGGGTGCATCCTGTTGAGGAAGTAGGAAATTCTACTACCCCAAAACCTCGCTCTAGATGGTCCAAAGAGGAATTTGAAAGATCTTCTTACAATGGAAAGGTATGAACGCTTTATTTAACTCTCTTTCCTCGACTGAATTTACAAGAATTTCCGCGTGTGAAACCGCGAAGGAAATTTGGGATATTCTCAAAATTACACATGAGGGTACTAATCTTGTAAAAATTCAAAAGCTCCAGATGCTTACAAGTCAATTTGACTCTATTCATATGGAAGAGCATGAATTGTTTACAGATTATTACACTAGACTTCAAGATGTAATTAATACATGTGCTAATCTAGGAGAAAAGATCCCGGAGTCGAAAATTGTAAGAAAGATACTTCGGACTCTTCCGGAACGGTTTAGGGCAAAGGTTACCGCCAGTGAAACCGTTAGGTCAGCCGGATGAGATGAGTGTTGAGGAATTAGTAGGTGCTTTGCAAACTTATGAATTGACTTTTCCTACTAATCAAGTTTCTTCCAGTCTTCTTCTAATCTTACAGGTATTGCATTCAAATCCACAAAGAAAGAAGATAGCGAATCGAGTTCCGACGATGAAATCTCTTTTTGCCGATTTTGAAGAACAATTGGCGCGGATCACAAAGAAATTTCGTCGGAAATTTTGGAAGAATCGAACCGATGGATTCTTCATCCACGAAACCATCTAAAGGATCATCGGTTCTAAATCCTCTAACCTCAAATTCCTGGCAAAACCTTCTAAGGGAAAAAGATGAATTCGAAGGGAAAATCCGATGTTTATAGATGCAAAGGCTACGGCCATATTTCAACGGATTGTCCTACTCCGAAATTATATAAAAGAAGGCTTTGCAAGCGAAACTTGGGACGATTTTACTTCTAATGAATCAACCTCAAGTAAAGAGGAAAAAATCGTTGCTTCTCATGCCATCTCATTTTCCCTCTTCTAATAATTGTTTATCATCATTAGTCAGCTAACTCTACTCCTTTGATTTGTATGAAACATCAACAACCGGCGGAGAGTCATCAGTGAGGGGGAGTCGGACGAGGAAGAACTCGTTGAGGCATATCAACAACTTCTTGCGGAATCTAAGAAGATGGCCAAACATATCAAGAGATTGAGAAAGCAACGACTTGAAGATCAAGACGAGAATCATGCTTTAAAGATCAAACTTCATGATCTCGAGGAGGAACGAGAGCTTTTATTGGATAATAATAAAATCCTCCAAGAAAAGATAAATCAATCGGAAACGGTCCGTTAATTCCCATATTAACAAGATTGATTTTCTTGAAAAGCAGTTTGAGGAAATACATGTCCACCAAATCAAGCATTGACCAAGCAAGTTCATCAACTTAAATCCGACATACAAGGATTTCAAACCGGTTCCAAGAAACTTGAATGTATGTCCGGATTAGGTCAAACAAGCAAGGTTGGTTTGGGATTCAAAAAGAACCAAACTGTGAATGCTTCAAGTTCCACAATGAAATTGAAAGGAAGAACTTGTCCACCTATGTGGACTTGAAGGACATTTGGTGAAGAATTGCCCGAAAAAGAGAAGAAGAGTCCTTCGGCAACTTCATCTACGGAGCGAACTCAACGAATCAAAAGACACATCAAGTCAAAGGAGTTCACTCAACCCACCAAAGGTCCGAGCCACAACATCAATCATTCAAGTGGATCACTGCGAGGCAAAGACCTAAGGTGGATCAACAGTCAAAGCGGACAACCCCCGGCCACAACGAATCAAGACAACCCAAAATCCAAGCGATTTTGGATTCGGAAAGGTGATATCTTTCCTTGTCTTAAGTTCTAAATAGCTTATGACTGTATGTAATGCTTTGATTAGTTTTCCTTTCATATTTTTCTTAATCTTTGCATTACATTTTCTCAATGCTCTTCGTTTTTATACTTTGTTTTTGAACAAAGGGTTTTTACTGAACAAGTGCATTGAATAAAAAGGGCTTCACTTTTATTCACGTCCAAATTAATTTATTTGGATTATCAAACTTTACTCCTTAATCATAATCTTGAAGATACTTCATTATAGGAGTTTTTGATTTTATAAGCATCAAATTTTAGAAATCATGTGGGATCTTTAGATGCTTAATCTATCTCGGTTGTGTGAATTCATTGTGATAAACGTGAGACAACCGATAGACTAAAATTTGGGATTTAATTCTTTCACGTAGAGATTGCATTCTTTCAAGGGTATTGAAATGATTTGCAAAAGATGTGGAAAGAGTTACATCCGAAAGGAGTGTGAAAACTACCACCACATGTAGGAAAGAGCTGCCACCCCGGTCGTCCGGTTTGTGTGTGAAGCTACCACATGTTATGGATGCTTGATAGTATTTTATGAGAAAATCTTTAGTTGAAGCATTTGGAGATTTATATGCAAAACTCTTATATTTTGAACAATCTCCTGGTTGGTATAAGGTGGGATAGTTGAAAGATGCTCAAGAGCCACCCTTAGGTATTTTAGTGCTTATCTCAATTTGAAAGGGTAGAATTCAAGATTGATGTCGTTTGGAAATCTCCGTATGTCATCTTTGTAAATCCGTTACATCTTGATAGACTTTGGATCTCAAGATTATTTTTGATGACTTGTGTTTGATGAATATAACATGAAAAACGGTTTATAATGTTTTACCTTTATTTTTCATGATTTTGGAGTAAATCTTTTTAATTTTGTGAAATTAATTGGATTGAATGACATCTGTGTGAATTCACTGTTTAAAGCACTTAAATTGATTTCTTGATGGAATACAAATCGGTATTTGAAAAGATTCTAAAATCTGGATTTGTTTCAAGAAATTATTTAATTTTTGTTTTCTGG
This sequence comes from Tillandsia leiboldiana, assembly GCA_029204045.2. Classification (NCBI taxonomy): domain Eukaryota; kingdom Viridiplantae; phylum Streptophyta; class Magnoliopsida; order Poales; family Bromeliaceae; genus Tillandsia; species Tillandsia leiboldiana. Next base: position 37,987 of record JAQNDB010001780.1, on the reverse strand, counting down.
TACCGGTACGCAATCTGCATTTTTGTTATATATACCAGAACTGAGCTTTTATCTCTCTTTCTCCATGAACTAATTTTGTTAGTAATTTCCTTTTGTCTAGTATGTTCACTGTTTGACAATTTGTGACAAAAAGGGGGAGAAGAGAAATGACGGAGATGAGATCATCAAGAGAGGACAAACGAAACGAAAATGGAAAAATGGGGGAGAACGAAAAATGATGATCGTACCACAAAGGGGGAGAACAGAGATGCTCAAGATAGGGGGAGACAAAGAAAGGTTGAAAGAGCTGGGAAAAACAAAAGAACCAAAAGGATGAATCAAATGTAGGATTTTAATTTCTAACGACTGACGTTTGATTTTGTTTGGAGTTTTGTTTTGCAGGAATTACATCACTTTAAGACTCCAAGTCCTAAGTCATAGAGTATGTTCTAGGACTGTTTGGTTCAAATGTAATTTTGTATTTATTGGATCTTTCACGCAAAGAAAATCAATGTTTTGGTGATAACATTGAATTTCGATTTTTGGTTTAAGATAAGTGACTTGAGCGCTTTTATGTATTTTTGGGTTTTGTCACGAAATTGCCAAAGGGGGAGATTGTTACGGCATTTTGGTATTGGCATATTTCGTGAGTCAAGTCAGTGAGTTGAGTCGGAGTCTTAAAGGGATCAAATTGTCAATCAGCAATCAAAGACTTAGAGAAGATTCAACAAGAGCTCAAGTTGACACTCAGTGTCTTGAATCTTGAAGATTGAAGTTGAAGAATTGTGGATCAGTTACATCAATCTCAAGAAGAAAGTATTCAAAAGGATCAGGTATGGTTAACTAAATAATTTTGGTGATCCGAATACTTTCTTATAGTATAGAAACACTTGGAAGAATTTTTAATTTCATAATAATCAAAAACTGGTGTTCGGACATGTTCAGGATCCGGATCAGGGCCAACGATCCGGATCCCGAAGGTTGTTGCTTCATACAAGACTTCGATCCGGATCCTTGCAATTTCCGATCCGGATCCCGAATGTTAAGTTTTCTGATTTGTATGAACGATCCAGATCGGGCAATGCGATCCGGATCCCGAACCCTTGGTTTTTCTGGAATCGTCTATCTCGTACGACGATCCGGATCGCAGTAAATCCGATCCGGATCGCCGTCCTGAAAATTTCCAGATAAGGTAAGTTTTTGATTCTTATCTCTTTCCAAAGGTTTCTAAACTATAAATAGACACTTAGGGTTTCTCAAAAACGTGGGTGCTACGGCCGATCTTTTATAAAACATTTGAGAGCAACCCTAGAGGCTAGGTTTTCATTGTTCTTCTTAATAGCCTCTCTTAGGTCAATTCGACGGTTCTTCCAAGATCTATCTTTTGTCGAATTGATCTAATCTTTGCTTAGAGATTTCTTCTACGGTTCCTCAATGAGAATCTAAGCAAAGGATCACCATCGAAGTCAATATTCTTATCGACTGAGTTTGCGTCGTGGATTCGACGTGGCATCGTGGATTCGGTGTGCTAAAGGCGTTTCGTGGATTCGAAGCGTGCGTTCGTGGATTCGAACGTGAGCAGTGGACGAGCAAAACGGTGGAGCGCGAGGTCCAAGAAATTGAAGGAGGGGTTAAATCCGTGGAGACGGTAATCACCTTGTTATTCTTCTTTACTTAGGGATTGTTATTGCGTGGATATCCAACCGGTCAGCGCAAGGTCCGAAGAAGCTGAAGGAGGGGTTTGAGTCCGTGGAGTCGGTAATCACCTTGTTATTCTTCTATTCTTAGTGGATTGTTATTGCGTGTTGGTCCCGTGGTTTTTCTCCTGGATTGGAGTTTCCACGTAAATCTCGGTGTGCTGTTTTTATTTTCCGCATTGGTTTTTATTTTGCACTGAGATTGAGTTTTTAAGTATTACACCTATTCACCCCCCCTCTAGTTGTTTGATAGTACCTATTTAGATCCTTGTGGATCCATAATAACTCTACAATTGGTATCAGAGCGGGTTTTAGGTTTATCTATCTTGATGGGTGAAAGTGGTAATATTTATAGACCTCCTCTTTTTGATGGGACTAATTATGCTTATTGGAAAGTGCGAATGAGAGCTTTTCTCATCGCAATTGATGAGCGAGTATGGCAATCCGTGGAATGCGGTTGGGTGCATCCTGTTGAGGAAGTAGGAAATTCTACTACCCCAAAACCTCGCTCTAGATGGTCCAAAGAGGAATTTGAAAGATCTTCTTACAATGGGAAAGGTATGAACGCTTTATTTAACTCTCTTTCCTCGACTGAATTTACAAGAATTTCCGCGTGTGAAACCGCGAAGGAAATTTGGGATATTCTCAAAATTACACATGAGGGTACTAATCTTGTAAAAATTCAAAAGCTCCAGATGCTTACAAGTCAATTTGACTCTATTCATATGGAAGAGCATGAATTGTTTACAGATTATTACACTAGACTTCAAGATGTAATTAATACATGTGCTAATCTAGGAGAAAAGATCCCGGAGTCGAAAATTGTAAGAAAGATACTTCGGACTCTTCCGGAACGGTTTAGGGCAAAGGTTACCGCCATTGAAACCGTTAGTCATCCGGATGAGATGAGTGTTGAGGAATTAGTAGGTGCTTTGCAAACTTATGAATTGACTTTTCCTACTAATCAAGTTTCTTCCAAGTCTTCTTCTAAGCTTACAGGTATTGCATTCAAATCCACAAAGAAAGAAGATAGCGAACGAGAGGTGGTGTTCCCTATCGAACTCTTACCGGGTACTCAACCTATCACGAAGGCGCCCTACCGAATGGCCATCACGGAGTTGAAGGAGCTTAAGGCGCAACTGAAGGATTACAAAAAGAATTACCCGATACACGATTTGGAACTGGCTGCAGTGGTCTTTGTTCTAAAGTTATGGAGACACTACCTCTTTGGTGTCCACTGTAACGTCTTTTCGGACCACCAAAGTCTTAAGTACCTGTTCACCCAAAAGGAGCTAAATTTGCGGCAGAGGCGGTGGCTTGAATTATTGAAGGATTACGATATGACAATTCAATACCACCCCGGGAAGGCAAACGTGGTGGCGGACGCTTTGAGCAGGAAGGGGCGACCGGAAGAGGCGTCGGCACGCGCGATAACTGAGCATAGCACCTTGATCGCGGAATTCTCACAACTGAGGTTGGAGGTGGTACCGGCGGGCACAGTTGCACAACTGATAGCTGTGGTGGTCAAGCCGACGCTATTCGAGAAAATCCGAGAAGGACAACAGACGGACTCGCACTTACAGCTCGTGCGAGACAAGATCTCCCCGGACCAGGAGAACGACTTTGCAGTGGGAGGTGACGGCATCATGCGGTTCCGCGGGTGGTTTTGCGTGCCGGATTCGTCGGAGTTGAAGGAGCAAATTCTGGCAGAGGCACACCGCGCTCCTTATGCGGCGCATCCAGGGGGCACGAAGATGTACAGGGACCTCAAGCAGACCTTCTGGTGGCCCAAGCTGAAGGGGGATGTGACCCGACATGTGGCTCATTGCCTGGTATGTCAGCAGATAAAGGCAGAGCATTAGCGGCCGGCGGGAAAGTTACAGCCCTTACCGGTGCCAGAGTGGAAGTGGGATCAGATCACCATGGTCTTCGTCACTGGATTCCCACGGTCACAGCAGGGGCACGACGCGATCTGGGTCATTGTGGACCGGCTAACCAAGTCAGCACATTTCCTGCCCATCCATACAACCTGGACCAGAGAACGGTTGGCTCAAGTCTACCTCAGCGAGATCATGAGACTGCATGGAGTGCCGGCATCGATCACCTCGGACAGAGACACCCGTTTCGTCTCGAAGTTTTGGCAGAGCCTACAGCAGGCCCTGGGGACTAGGCTACATTTCAGCACAGCCTTCCACCCTCAGACGGACGGACAGTCAGAGCGAGTGATTCAGACCCTCGAGGACCTGCTTCGCGCCTGTGTACTTGACTGGGGAGTCGGTTGGTCACGCTACCTACCCCTCGTGGAATTCGCCTACAACAACAGCTACCAGGCCAGCATCCAGATGGCGGCCTACGAAGCCTTATATGGGAGACGCTGCCGATCCCCGATCTGTTGGGACGACTTGGGTGAACGGAAATTCTTGGGACCCGACCTAGTGAAAGAGACTGATGAGAAGGTACGCCTCATCAAACAGCGCTTACTGACCGCCCAGAGTCGACAGAAGAGCTACGCGGACCAGAGGCGCCGTGACTTGGAATTCCAAGTGGGAGAACACGTGCTTTTGCGAGTCTCGCCATCCAGAGGAATCAAGCGTTTCGGGCTGAAAGGCAAGCTGAGCCCACGGTTCGTGGGACCCTTCGAGATCTTGGAGCGCATCGGCCCAGTGGCGTACCGCCTTGCCCTACCACCAAACCTCGACCGAGTCCACAATGTTTTCCACGTGTCCATGCTTCGGAAGTATCTTTCCGACCCATCACACGTGTTGGATGTTTCCGCGCTCGAGCTCAAGGAGGACCTAAGCTTCGAGGAAACCCCGGTGCGTATCCTAGCAAGAGAAAGCAAGGCACTGCGGAACCGAGTCATCCCCTACGTGAAGGTGCTCTGGAGCAACCATGAGGAGCGAGAAGCGACGTGGGAGCTAGAGTCAAAAATGAGGGAGTGCTACCCCAATCTTTTCACCGCAACCCAGGATTGAGTTTCGAGGACGAAACTCGTTTTTAAGAGTTGAGTGGTGTAATAACCGCTCGTTTTTAATACTTTTCGGAGTCAATAGTGTTTTAGGGGTCCGGATTGGGGCTTTACTGTCATTTTTCTTCTGGACAGACTGTCGGGGCTCGCGGGTATTTTTAGACAATAAAGCTCGCAAAACGGAGATCGGCGGCGCGATCGGTTCTGGATTCCGACCCCGGAATCTCCCGAAATAAATTCCGGAAGATTTGTAGCAGTTCAGGCGACTTTCACGATTATCGAGGCAAATCGGGCCCTGGTTCGTACCCGAACTGGTATTTTCTTTTCGTTGGAGGTTGGGTTAATTCTTTTCCCGCTTCTTGATTCACCCGATCATTTACCTTGTGATTAGGGATTTAGGGATCAAGTCCCCGTTTTGCACCCAAACGGCTAATTAAACCCCTTTTGGAAACTAGGGTTTCCCACTTCCTCTTCTCCTGTGCGTAAGCCCCCACCGGAGCGCGGGCGTGAAACCCCGTTTTCCCCATCTCTAGCAAGGCGGCGTGAAGAACCGAGGTCGCGACGGGGAGAAGAAGGGAACGATCGCCTCCCCGCAAAATTCGACGAACGCGAAGAAGACGATCCTTCTCCTTCGCCCAGAGCCGACGAAACCGAGGTGAGCCATGTTTTCGTTCCCCTTTTTCGGTTCGTGTTTTGAGCGAGGGGAGGGAATCCCTGGAGATTCCGGAGGTGGGGCACCATATGCGCAAGGGGGCGGGGGAGGGGCGAGCCACCCGCCGGCAGGGCACCCGCGCGGGCTTGATGCCGCGCGGGGCCGCCCGTGCCTGCGGGCAGCTCCCGGGTCTGGCACCGCGCGGGGCAGCCCGCGCATGCGGGTAGCGCACCCGCGCGGGCTGGGCGCCACGCGGGGCCGCCCGCATGCGGGGTGGTGCCCCACGGAGCAGCCCGTGCTTGCGGGCAGTGCACCCGCACGGGCCGGGCACCGTGCGGGTCTGACACCGCACGGGCCCAGGCGAATGCGCGGACAGCGCGGCGGCGCGGGGGTCACCTTCGCCGCCGTCGGAACCGAGGGCCCGTTCCGAGACGGGAGCCGGAGTGTGTTTTGCTCTTCATTGATTGCGTTTGGGGGATACTGACTCTCTTCCCGGGGATTCTTTTTGTAGTTCGGGGAGCGTGCCGGGACGCTGGGGAGTCGAGCGTTGATCGCTACACGTGACAGGTGGGTTCTGTTTTGGGATTTCGCGTCGGGTTTCTGTTACGGCATTTTGGTATTGGCATATTTCGTGAGTCAAGTCAGTGAGTTGAGTCGGAGTCTTAAAGGGATCAAATTGTCAATCAGCAATCAAAGACTTAGAGAAGATTCAACAAGAGCTCAAGTTGACACTCAGTGTCTTGAATCTTGAAGATTGAAGTTGAAGAATTGTGGATCAGTTACATCAATCTCAAGAAGAAAGTATTCAAAAGGATCAGGTATGGTTAACTAAATAATTTTGGTGATCCGAATACTTTCTTATAGTATAGAAACACTTGGAAGAATTTTTAATTTCATAATAATCAAAAACTGGTGTTCGGACATGTTCAGGATCCGGATCAGGGCCAACGATCCGGATCCCGAAGGTTGTTGCTTTATACAAGACTTCGATCCGGATCCTTGCAATTTCCGATCCGGATCCCGAATGTTAAGTTTTCTGATTTGTATGAACGATCCGGATCGGGCAATGCGATCCGGATCCCGAACCCTTGGTTTTTCTGGAATCGTCTATCTCGTTACGACGATCCGGATCGCAGTAAATCCGATCCGGATCGCCGTCCTGAAAATTTCCAGATAAGGTAAGTTTTTGATTCTTATCTCTTTCCAAAGGTTTCTAAACTATAAATAGACACTTAGGGTTTCTCAAAAACGTGGGTGCTACGGCCGATCTTTTTATAAAACATTTGAGAGCAACCCTAGAGGCTAGGTTTTCATTGTTCTTCTTAATAGCCTCTCTTAGGTCAATTCGACGGTTCTTCCAAGATCTATCTTTTGTCGAATTGATCTAATCTTTGCTTAGAGATTTCTTCTACGGTTCCTCAATGAGAATCTAAGCAAAGGATCACCATCGAAGTCAATATTCTTATCGACTGAGTTTGCGTCGTGGATTCGACGTGGCATCGTGGATTCGGTGTGCTAAAGGCGTTTCGTGGATTCGAAGCGTGCGTTCGTGGATTCGAACGTGAGCAGTGGACGAGCAAAACGGTGGAGCGCGAGGTCCAAGAAATTGAAGGAGGGGTTAAATCCGTGGAGACGGTAATCACCTTGTTATTCTTCTTTTCTTAGGGATTGTTATTGCGTGGATATCCAACCGGTCAGCGCAAGGTCCGAAGAAGCTGAAGGAGGGGTTTGAGTCCGTGGAGTCGGTAATCACCTTGTTATTCTTCTATTCTTAGTGGATTGTTATTGCGTGTTGGTCCCGTGGTTTTTCTCCTGGATTGGAGTTTCCACGTAAATCTCGGTGTGCTGTTTTTATTTTCCGCATTGGTTTTTATTTTGCACTGAGATTGAGTTTTTAAGTATTACACCTATTCACCCCCCCTCTAGTTGTTTGATAGTACCTATTTAGATCCTTGTGGATCCATAATAACTCTACAGTTTCCGGCAATTGTACCTTGTTTAAAATAAATATCTATTTATGCTAACATGGTAGTCCTTGTTGTATTTATCGTTGAGTATATTTGGTGCCATGGTTACTTTGCTCGAGGCTGCAGCACGCGCACCCGCGGTTTGGCCACCGCAAAGGGTGCGCTTTTCCGGAAAAATGGTCCATGACCCGTGTATACCCACGAGGACGGAGTGGGGCCCCTGTAGTTGTGGGGCGGGATGCGCCAAGGGATGAGCGGTGCGACCCGTCGGTTTAATTGTCCGACGTGGGAGCGGTGCGACCCGTCGGTTTAGATGCCCGACGTGGGAGCGGTGGGATCCGTCGGTTTAGTTGTCCAACGGGGTCGGATATTGCAGGTCTATAGGTGTTCGTGTCATCTTTTCCCTCTCGGGAGAGTGGTTGCTCCGGCTGGTTACAGTTAGACATATTACTTTGCCCTGCATTACTTTATTATTATTGTTTAGTCGCTGACTTTATAAGAAAAATACGGATATGTGCAGCGGAAGAAAGAAACGCAATTAAAATTTTTCTTAAACTAAGATTGTTGGAATATATGTAATATAGATCTAAATAGGGGAAGAAACACCTAAAGGGGGGTGAATAGGTGTAAACGTATAAACACTCAAAAATCGTTGCGATAAAAAACCCAATGCGGAAATAAAAATAATACGCAAGATTTTTACGTGGAAAAACTCCAAACCGGAGTAAAAAAACCACGGGACTGATAACACGGCGAAATCCACTAGAATTAAAATACGTACAAGGTGATTTACCGTACACACTTACGACTCAACCTTTTCCATACGCTCCTAGAGGATCTTCTCCGCTCGCTCCACGACGCTTCTCGAATCCACGATCTGCGCCCAACGCCGAATCCACGGCGTCCAACGTCGAATCCACGACGTCCGACCGAATCCACGGTCTTCACCCAATAGCACCCTTCGAATCCACGAATGTGCCTCGCTCCGAATCCACGAGAGCGGTTGAACCTTGAATCCACAAGGACACGCGAATCCACGCGCCGATTTTGGGGAAATCGTTGTTTTTGGGTGGTGATGATCCGCCGAATACTTAGATCAAAGATAGATAGGAAATACCATCTAAGTATTCATTAGTTTGATTCAACTCAAGATATGAGTATGAAAACCTAGAATCAAACTAATCAATATAGATGAAGAAACATAGAGTAATATCTAATGATTTCCTTTCTTCTCTATATGTGGATCTTAGGCCGTATAGAATGATATTTGAATATGACGGCTATTTTCCTTTTTTTTTTAGAAAAAGAGTCATAGGGTCTATTTATAGGTTAGAAACATTTGGAAGGAGATAAGAATCAGAAACCTAACATTTCTGGAATTTTTACGGACGGCGATCCGGATCGGATTTGGGCGATCCGGACTGCAGTAGCAAGAAAGACGGTTTCCAGAAAAACAAACGTTCGGGATCCGGATCGGAATGCCTGATCCGGATCGTTCATACAATTCAGAAAACTCAACGTTCGGGATCCGGATCGTGAGATGCTGCGATCCGGATTGAAGTAATGTATGAAACAACAACCTTCGGGATCCGGATCGCTGGCTCTGATCCGGATCCTGAACATGTCCGAACACCAGTTTTTGATTTTTATGCAATTAAAAATTCTTCCAGGTGTTTCTACACTACAAGAAGTATTCGGATAACCAATAAATTTTAGTTAAACATACCTGATCCTTTTGAATTCTTCTTTCTTGAGATTGAGTTAAATGATCCAACTTTCTTCACCTTCAATCTTCAAGACTTGAACCTATCACGAAACTACGCCAACTCAAATTCCGTAACAATCTCCCCCTTTGGCGGTTTCGTGACAAAACACAGATCCACTAAAGAAAATTCAAAAAGATATTTTTGTTGCTATCACCATACAACAAAAATTTACAATGGAGATCCAAAAATTTAAAAACATGAGATATAAACTCCTAAAACAGACTCTAGACTTAGACATCTGTACTCTCTGCACAAAGAAACCATTCTTGACAAAAAGAGATCGTTAGATACCTCAAGAATATTTAGCATTCAAAACCTAACAGAGATAGAGTTTATGCTCACCATGACATTGAGTAATTCAGATATGTAATAAGATCACAATCAAACATTGACATATCTTCTAAGCAATAAAATTCCAAATGTCATAACTTTGCTTTGTTAGTAATCAAACAACTTGTTAGTAATAATACATGTCCAAATAGTTAGTCGAATAGTTAGTAGGAACATGCAACAAATCACAAGATAAAAACCAAAGTTGTGATACTTACCCTTCACCAAAGTCAAAGTTGAAGTGATACTTACCTTGATGTTCACACATTCACATCATCATTGTTCAAGTTCTCTCTAAACTCTCTCCCCCTTTTTGTCACAAACTAAGCCAAAATTACAAAAACTTAAGGAGAGTTAAGAAGTTTAAAATCAAGAAAATCCTGAGAACTAAAACTAAAACAAAGTAAAAAAAAAACATTAAAACCTAAAAACTGAAATCCTGCACAAGAGAAGATTAAAAATCTGCACAAGAAAAAGAATAAAAGGAAGGAATCAGTCATTAGATTCGGAGTCTTCAGAGCTCATGCAGCCCATCTTAGAGAACATCTTTTTCACCAGCTTGTTCATTGAATTGACCTTCTTAGTTATGGTAATATGAGCTGCCGTGATGAGCTCCAGCTCATTGGAAATTCTCGTCTGTGCCTTCGAAATCTGTTCCTGCTCAAAAGATAATCGTTGTTGTTCTTTGTAGATGGATGAGACTGATGCTTCATCCGCTGGTGTGGGTGCTGGTTGTGATGGTGATGCGGAAGTGCCGGTACTAGGTTTCGTTCCGCATGGAGGAACTGGAGTGACATGAGGCAATTTGTGAAGGGACTTGACAATGGTAGATTCATCGATCATGCCCAAACAGTGATGATAAGTTGTTGAACTAATATCAACTTGAAATCTCTTTAAGATCCTCATTATAATCAATGGAAATGGGATCCTTTCAGTGGGATGAGGATGCTCAACATATCTCGTCATTCTATTCCAAATAATGTATGGAATGTTGATATTTAATCCCATTGCCTCTGACGGATGTCCTAAGAGATACAAAAACAACATTCGATCCCATCTCAAGACTTTCGTCTGCATATTTGGAAGGATATTGTAACAAGTTATGAAGTTTAGAAACCGGTACTCAAGACGAAGTTCTTTGGATTTGATAGACTTCTCTGTTGATTGAGTTCCCTCCAAACATATTCCCTTTATGACCATTTGCCACATCGTGTTTGTCAAAACCTTGCCCTTCAGGTAATTAACTCCTGTCTTGCTGGCTTGCATTCCCAATACCTCGGCAATTAATTGTGGAGTGATTTTAAACCTCGTGCCTTGGATATTCGTGTAAAACTCCATCGGACCATTTTCATTTTCTCGAAGGTGCCGTGCATTTGTATAGAAGGTCCTCACGTGATGCAGACAGTATCCAAGCATTTCTGGGAATCGGCATACTTGAATAAGGTTTGCTTGTTCAATCAGAATACCAAAACCGGGGGAGTGATCTCGTAGAGCCTCAATATTAACATGCCTCTCGCCAATGCACTCACGATTCTCAAATGCCCTTAGGCGATCCGCATTAACGAACACTTGTTCCTCACGAGGTGGAGAGTCAGGAACTATTGGCGTGTCAATATCAGCGTCTCGTCGTAGTCCAAAACGTCTAGTTACCCGTTTTCTTTTCACAGAGATGGTTGGTGTAGCCATAGGCGCTTTTCCTGTGTCCATGGGTCCCTTTCCTTTTGATCCATCGGAAGCTTTTCCTTTTGAACCTTCAGACGCCTTTTGTTCAGGCAATGAGTCATCATCATCTGTCAATTCAGTCTAATCTATCTCTTGACAATCTGCTTCCACTTCTGTGTCGCTGATCATAAGAAACTCACCTTTTTGTTGTGTTTTCTTAGCTCTCTTTAATTTGTTTGTGGCCCGAGTGTGTACCATGGCAACTAGCAGGAAGATGATTCATGAAAACGTCATTGTTGCTATTTCTTGTGAAAAAGGAAATCCTGTGAGCAACAACTCAAGATCACATGAGAAATTGTTAATTTTCAAAGATTTGAAAAATTGTACCCAAACAATCATAATCATGTAGAGAGACTAGAAATCAAATTAGTTATGCAAAAGGAAATTTAAAAATAGATCAATTGCATGATTTTGGAAAATTCCCATTATATGCCCTAAAACCGAATTCTTTGAAATCGAAGACCAAAAATCCGTTTATCTTGAGAATACCTAGCATATAATCAAAACTAACTATCCAGAGTTCTTATTTCAAAAGAGATTTGATCAAAAACCATCCACAAACGAAATCGATACAAGAAATTCATCACGTTTTGAGGAGGAATAAGAAAAACTATGAAAAATCGAGATTTTGATCAATAAAACTTACTTGGATTCGAAGAACTTGAGTTTGAAAGCTTCCAAGAGGGATGAAATCTAGAGAGAGAAGCTCTAGAAACTTTGGAACAAAAGATTGGAGTAAAAGAAATCAAAACCCTTTTGTTCTTTATAAAACCCTAGCCGCGATCCGGATCAGTTCATGATTGTGATCCGGATCGGCTATCCGCAGTGAAAAACTGTGATCGGGATCCGGATCGGCAGGTCCAATCCGGATCGTCTGCCCGCAGAAGAATATCTGCGTTCGGGATCCGGATCAGCTTGCCCGATACGGATCGGCTCCAACTTTTTCATCAGAAAAATTTAGAAAAATTTCGTAAGATCCAAAAAAAGTATGTAAGCACAAATTGTGTATCAACTTTAAACAAAAATCATCGTTTCATACAACAAGAATTAGATTATGCCAAATCTATCAATAATATCCAAAAATGAAACGAGAATTTACAAAAATTAAATCCCTTAAAGTTGAACACCTTCAATTACATCTAACTTGATCTTATGAGTAATGCCTTTATCAAATCATCAGTTCGGTAAAGAAAATGAAATACAAAGATCAATAGATGTTTGAAATCCCAAATATGGTAGATAATTTATCTACACAATCTGTTGAAGAGAGTGGCTCTTTGAGCATCTTTCTTTAAAATCCCACCTTATACCAACCTTGAAATTTGACGGAGTCAAGTATTTCAACATGCATTTTACTTAATCAAAAATTGAATAACCATGCTTGGTATACATGTGGTAGCTGCACACAATACTCGGACGACCGAGGTGGTAGCTCTTTCCTCCATGTGGTGGTAGTTTTCACACTCCTCATTGGGATGTAACTCTTTCCACATCTTTTGAGCATTTTACATTTCTTTGACTCCCCCTCAATTGGCTATCAATTATTTAAGATATAAAGTATTCAACCAAAAATTGATCTCGATTTCATACTCGACTAAGCAGTCAAATAAGATAATGACTATACCAAGAGATCATTGAGAGAGAAATTGACTTTGATCACTTAGAAGATGATTTAATTAACATAAATGATCATTGCAACAGTGAAATATTATGATGGCAAAAGCATAATAAATTTCTAAATGTGCGAAAAGATGCAATTAAAGTCAATTATGATCTATGCTCAATTAATGTCCTATGTACAAACATAGATAATGAACAAAACAAAACAAAAACAAAACCTATCCTAAGCAAAGGTTTCAAAAAGAAGTTTATTTCAAGGAAAGCATTCCAATTGCTTTTCGCAAATGAATAAAACGTTTTTGATCCAAAGGTTTTGTTAAGATGTCAGCTAATTGATCCTCAGTTGAAATATATGAAAGTTGAAGAGTATTTGATTCAACTAGCTCTCTAAGAAAATGATATCTAAGTTCAATATATTTTGTTCTAGAGTGCAACACAGGGTTTTTAGAAATGTTAATTGCACTTGTGTTGTCACAAAGAATTGTTACCGAAGATGCTGAAATCCGGAAGTCGCTCAACACACTTTTCATCCAAATGAGTTGGGTTGAACAACTACCCGCTGAAATGTATTCCGCTTCGGCAGTCGAGAGTGCTATGCAATTCTGCTTTTTACTGTGCCATGCAACAAGGCAATGGCCAAGATAGAAGCATGCACCACTCGTGCTTTTCCGATCATCCACTGATCCTGCCCAATCGGCATCTGAGTATCCAATAATATCCAGACTAGTTCCCATAGGATACCAAATTCCGAAATTAATTGATCCTTTGATGTACCGGATGATCCTTTTCACCGCTTTCAGGTGAACCTCCTTTGGTGCAGATTGATATCTCGCACAAATCCCAACACCAAAAGATATATCCGGGCGACTAGAGGAGCAAGGGTATTTGAGAACAAGCAAAGAAAAGTTTAAAAGGGGCTAGGATACTTAAGATATTGCCGAGTGGCAAAATAAGTTGAACGTAAATGAATAAGTTGTTCAAACTTAAATTGGTGTTATAGACACCCAAATTATCCTAGAGTAAAGAACTTAGGATAAAAAAAAATAAAGCTCGAGAGAGAGCTAAAAGTGATTAATGATCAAGACAAGCAAAGTGCTTGAAATAAAAGAGAAAAGTAAAAGAGAAGCATTGAGGCATAAATGCTAACGGGAGGGTTGAGCATATGTCACTCCCGGGTGGATGAGTGCCAAGGTGCCTTAAACTCATCTGAACATAAAGTGTAAAGAGAATGGTTAAAGAAAGAGAATGATTAATGAAAGGTAAAAAGGATAAGATAAAATGTATTGGGCTGAGCACTACGGGAGGCGATGCTACAACCTGTTCTTGTTTGATTGGGGTTGTAGGCATTCGTCTCTTGGAACCCTCGGACCCTGTGAAAGAAAAGCCTAAATGGCCCTTGGGAGGGTTGAGCATATGTCACTCCCAAGTGAATTAAAGAATTAAAGCTAAGTTGCCAACGGGAGGGTTGAGCATATGTCACTCCCGGGGGAAGTGTGTGAGCAAGACTCAGCTCCCCAAGTAAAGGCAAAGCAAAGAGCTAAAGGCAAAAGAAAAGATAAAGATAAAACGGGCGGACCTACGGAGTGAAACGCGGCCCAAGTTGGAGCAGTTGGCAGTGCCCCTCTCCCAGGTAGAGACCCGTTCGGGACGTTTCTTCCGTAGGACGGGGTAACACTTGCGGGTGTTATCGGCAACCTTAGAAATCTTATCTTATGGTAGCAGGACTACCGGGCTGGGGCCCGTTGGATAAGAATTTCCGAGGGTTAACTTGAACTAAAGCACCAGAATGTAAAGGAAAAGAGAAAGATAGAGTGGCCAAGGTGGCCGGGTTAGTTTAACCCTGTATATAGCGGCATAGTGGCCGAGTTGGTGCTTAGCAGCCTAGTGTGGCTAGACAGAGTAGTGCTGGGTCGATGAGTATACACAGATAGTGTAGTGATATACTATATAGCATAGCCGCATTTTGATATTGAGGATTTTAGTTTCCTAGCACTATTATTATTGCTTCCATTGGACCAAGTGGTGTAGGACACTTTTTCTCGGTGGTTGAACCCACTGGGAACTCTGTCAGGAGTTCTCACACCCCTTGGGTGCACCCCCCCCACAGGTTCAGGTAGGGATGCAGCGATCGTGACGGTTCAGAGGCAGACGGCGAGGTATACGACAGGGGCAAGGGCCCAGCAGCATAGAGACCTAGAGGGTCTAGCAGAGGTATCCCTTTTTATATATTTCTTGAGTGAACTATGTATGGTGAGGAAATTATGTAAAGGAATTGTAATAATTTTAATTGCAAGTTCAGAGATGTATAGGGTAATAGTTAAATTTTATGGTTCACTCTTGTATGCTTCCATTTTCGCTTTAGTTATTGCAAAAAATTAAATTTATAGTGATTTTTAGTACTCTGATTTTGAGCTTCCGCATACACTTGTAGTGTTATTATGGATGTTACCGTTCCTTTCGGGTAGGAAAAGGTCTTACCCGATTGGCGGGTCTGTTGGCGTGCCCGAACCGTACAAATTAGCGGACTCGGGGCGTGACAAATCGGCATCTGAGTATCCAATAATATCCAGACTAGTTCCCATAGGATACCAAATTCCGAAATTAATTGATCCTTTGATGTACCGGATGATCCTTTTCACCGCTTTCAGGTGAACCTCCTTTGGTGCAGATTGATATCTCGCGCAAATCCCAACACCAAAAGATATATCCGGGCGACTAGCCGTGAGATAAAGTAGACTTCCAATCATACTTCGATACAGTTTCTCGTCTACATTCTCACTTAGTGAATCACTTCCAAGTCCCTTGTGGCTAGTTCCCATTGGAGTCAGAAAATCCTTCGAATTTTCTAAGTCATACTTTTTAACCAACTCCATTGCATACTTGGATTGACTCAAGTGAATACCTTCATCATTTTGTTTAATTTGCAATCCAAGGAAATAAGTCAATTCGCCCATCATGGACATCTCAAATTCGCTTTCCATGGTCTCCGCGAATTTAGAAGCATCATTATCTCTCGTTGCGCCAAATACAATGTCATCGACATAGATTTGTGCTACAATGAAATTGCTTTGATAGTGCTTCACAAAGAGAGTCCTGTCATCTCCCCCTCGAGTATAGCCCTTCTCCAAAAGGTGCTTTGTCAACCTTTCGTACCATGCTCGCGGTGCTTGTTTCAGACCGTAAAGAGCCTTTTTCAAACGAAAAACATGGTTAGGTTGTTTATGGTCTACAAAACCTTTCGGTTGAGCCACATAAACTTCCTCATTTAAAAACCCATTTAGAAACGCGCTCTTAACGTCCATTTGAAATAATTTGATTTTAAAATGACAAGCAATAGCAATAGTATACGAATGGACTCGAGTCTAGCTACAGGGGCGAATGTTTCATCAAAGTCTATACCTTCTACTTGAGAGTAGCCTTGAGCAACTAATCGTGCCTTGTTCCTGATGATAGTACCTTCCTCATTTTTCTTGTTCTTGAAAATCCATTTGGTACCTATCACATTATGTTGCTTTGGAGGCTTCGTTAATTCCCAGACTTTGTTTCGCTCAAATTGATGGAGCTCTTCCTGCATTGCTTTAATCCAGTAGTCATCCTGAAGAGCTTCATCTATGTTCTTTGGTTCGATTAAAGATACGTAGCAAGCGAATCCACAAACCAACTGCCTCCGAGTTCTAACTCCTTCTTGTGGATCTCCAATAATATTCGATTCCGGATGATCCTTGGAGATTCGTAGCGTTTGTTGAAACGGAGTACTCGGAGGTATATGAGATGATTCCTACACATCAGATAAACTTGAAGAACCATTAGATGCATCATTAATATTGGAAGTATTATTATGAGAAGATGCACTGGCAGGTGAATCATCATCTAGAGAGATATCGAGGGTAGATTTTCCAGATCCAAAGTGAAAAGCTTCATCTACTTTAACATTTATAGATTCTACGATCGTCTTAGATTCCAAGTTAAATACTCGATATGCTCTACTATTTGTAGAATACCCCAAGAATATCCCTTCGTCACTTCGAGAGTCAAACTTTCCAAGATTTTCACGGTCACGTAAAATGTAACACCGACTCCCGAAGATGCGAAAATATTTGTTGTTGGGTTTTCTACCACACCATAGTTCATATGGTGTATTTAACGTTCCCGGGCGCAAATAAACTCGATTAATTACATAGATTGCAGTGTTCACAGCTTCAGCCCAAAAATGTAGCGGTAAATTCCGGCTGTGAAGCATAACACGTGCCATCTCTTGAACAACCCTGTTTTTGCGCTCGACAACACCATTCTGTTGAGGAGTATATGGTGCAGAGAATTCATGCTTAATACTGTTTGAAGTGCAAAAGTCAATGAATTTAGAGTTAACGAATTCTCCACCTCTATCACTTCTAACACGAATGATCTTTTCATTCTTTTCAATCATAATACGAAGGCAAATCTCGTGAAAAGAATCAAAAGTATCACCTTTCTCTTTTAAAAATGCTACCCAAGAATATCGAGAGAAATCATCAATCATCAAGAAAATATACCATTTACCTCCCAAAGATGGTTGACGAGTTGGCCCCATTAAATCCATGTGTAAAAGTTCCAAAGGCCGTTTTGTACCAACGTGGTTCAAGTTCTTGTGTGCAGTCCTAGACTGTTTTCCCTTTTGGCAACCACCACACACAATGTTTTGTTTAAATAAAAGTTTTGGAACCCCCTTGACCACGTCCTTGTTTGAAATTCTAGCAAGTTCCTTAAAATTTATGTGACCTAGCCTTTCATGCCAAATTGTTTCATTAATCAAAGAAACTAGATTACATTTTTCTGAAATTTTATTAGGAACAACATAGCAATTGTTTTCAGATCTAACCCCTTTTAAAAAGAAGAGATGGTCCTTATCAGTTACAACACATTCAACAGATGAAAAGTTAACTGAAAAACCATTGTCGCAAAGTTGACTTATGCTTATGAGGTTAGTCTTAAGACCATCAACAAATAACACATTATTTAGAACCGGGCCATCTGGAATAGCTACTGTTCCTTTTCCAATAATTTTGGAAGATCGACCGTCTCCGAAAACAACGAGTCCTCCGGAGATTTTCTCAAGATTTTGAAAACTATTTTTGTCACCGGTCATGTGACGGGAACACCCGCTATCCAGATACCAAGACGAACTATCATATGCATGCAAGGAAACATTGGTAACAAGACAAGGAAAGATTTCACCTTTGCGCACCCAAACCTTTTTGGAATGCGTCGGTAATGGTCGTGAAGTTATATGCCTAGGTGAAAGCGTCTTGTTAAAACGATTGCTGCTCCTTGATGAAGTCGTCTTGCGCGGTAAACTACCAAGGTTCTTTTCCTTCAATTGATTTGCAATTGATTTCCGAGGAATCATCTTTGTGGTAGTCATTGCAAGAGGTGTTTGAAGTGAGCGTTTGACTCCCGTCTTGCAATATCTTCTTATGTGCCCTGAAACACCACAACGAAAACATACCTTAGATCTTGACGATCCCAAAGAGGATGAAGTAGGTTTGTTGTCGTTGTTTGTCTTGAATTCCGATGTCGGAGGAGGAGATACCGACTGAGGCACAAAAACTGTCCCACTCCAACTTGGACTGTTTCCAGTTTGAGTGTACCCGAGGCCGAACCGATTTGTTTGACCAAGACCAAGAAGCCTATCCAACTTACTCCTTCCTGAAGAGAATCGCTGCAAGTCATCCTTGAGTTGGAAAATTGTCTTTGTCATTTCCAGGTTATCCTGTCGAGCCTCGTTGTAGAGCTTTGAGAAGTGATCCGCTTTATCCACCAGATTTGTATGTTCCTTCTCAAAAAGCTCATTGGACTCTTGAAGGGAAACATTTACTTTTATCAGATTTTCCCTTTCCACTTCAAGAGCGTTTGAGAGAGAAGTTGCCCTTTTTGCTTCTTCTTCGAGATCATGCAATCTCCCTCTCAAACTCTTGTTTTGCTTAGCCACTTTCTTTGAATCCCTCAAAAGGTTGTGGTAGGCTAGAGCAAAATCTTCACCTTCCGAATCATCCGATTCGTTGTCCGTTGCAATCTTTTCAACAGTGGAGTTGGACAATGACTCGGACGTACTTGCCATAAAGCACATGAAGGGTGAAGATATGGACGCGTGGAATGCCGTGGTGCTCTTTTCTTCATCACTTGAAGACGACTCATTTGACGTTGAGTTGTCATCCCAAGTGACGACTTGCATCGCCTTCTTCTTTGCCGGATACTTGTTGGGACACTCCGTTGCAATGTGGCCGTAGCCTCGACATTTGAAGCATTGTAGTTGTCCCTCTGAACTTTTCTTATCCTTTGAGAAGTTCTCTTGCTTTCTTGACTTGTAACTTGAAGTACCCTTGCCTTTGTTCGACTTTCCGAAGGATGGAGATTTACTTGAATTACCCCTTCGAAAGTTGTGGCGAAACTTCCTTGTCAAGAGAGCGAGCTGCTTCTCAAATTCCTCC
Organism: Tillandsia leiboldiana; assembly: GCA_029204045.2. NCBI lineage: Eukaryota > Viridiplantae > Streptophyta > Magnoliopsida > Poales > Bromeliaceae > Tillandsia > Tillandsia leiboldiana. The sequence goes on along the minus strand of JAQNDB010001780.1, from coordinate 18,819 downwards.
ATAGAAAGATTCTCGTCATCGTCTGAGGAGGGTGTATCCGCGTCTTCTTCCTTAGTTGTTTTCAACGCATAACCTGAAGACTTAGAAGAGGATGCTTTTCCAGAAGAATTGTTAGTAGTAAATGTTATTTCATATGTTTGTAATGAACCAACTAATTCTTCTACACGCATTTCGTCCGGGTGTTTAATAGTTTCAATGGCTGTAACCTTTGGGCGAAATCGTTCAGGAAGAGTTCTTAAGATCTTTCTTACAACCTTAAATTCTGGAATCTTCTCTCCCAGGTTAGCACATGAGTTTACGATGTCTTGCAATCGTGTATAGTAGTCCGTGAAAGATTCATTTTCTGCCATCAAGATAGAGTCAAACTTGCTCGTAAGCATTTGCAGTTTCTGAATCTTCACGAGGTTAGTTCCCTCATGTGTAACCTGAAGAACATCCCAGATTTCTTTCGCAGTCTCACATGCCGAGACGCGAGAGAATTCAGTTTGAGATAAGGCATTAAAAATAGCATTAATTCCCTTGCCATTGTAAGAAGATGAATCTAACTCTTCCTTGGTCCATTTCGACCTAGGTTTTAAGGTGCGAACATCAGAGATAATTTCAGTTGGATTAGACCATCCTAATTCAATTGATTGCCACACCCTTTCGTCGATGGAAATTAAAAAGGCTTTCATCCGTACTTTCCAGTACGCATAATTTGTTCCATCAAAGAAAGGGGGTCGATTGATGTTTCCACCTTCAACCATTGTTTACAACCCTATTCCCGCTCTGATACCACTTGTTGGGTTATATGTAATATAGATCTAAATAGGGGAAGAAACACCTAGAGGGGGGTGAATAGGTGTAAACGTATAAACACTCAAAAATCGTTGCGATAAAATACCCAATGCGGAAATAAAAATAATACGCAAGATTTTTACCTGGAAAAACTCCAAACCGGAGTAAAAAAACCACGGGACCGATAACACGGCGAAATCCACGAGAATTAAAACACGTACAAGGTGATTTACCGTACACACTTACGACTCAACCTTTTCCATACGCTCCTAGAGGATCTTCTCCGCTCGCTCCACGACGCTTCTCGAATCCACGATCTGCGCCTAACGCCGAATCCACGACGTCCAACGTCGAATCCACGACGTCCGACCGAATCCACGGTCTTCACCCAATAGCACCCTTCGAATCCACGAATGTGCCTCGCTCCGAATCCACGAGAGCGGTTGAACCTTGAATCCACGAGGACACGCGAATCCACGCGCCGATTTTGGGGAAATCGTTGTTTTTGGGTGGTGATGATGTGACACCCCCGGACCAAAATGCTATAGCCGGGTTAGAGATTTAGTCCTATTATATCATTTATATAGAGGACTAATCCAAATTCCGGGGGTGTCACATTCTTCCCCCCTTTAAGCCCTGACGTCCACGTCAGGCTCAAGCACATTCACAAGCACCAGGCGATGTGAGACTCGTCTCGCTAGCCTTAGCCGACCTTGTGAGGAGCTGCACTCCACTCACAACGGTCATTAGCCGGGGAGCCTCGCTCTACCCGCTATATAACCCTGGCTCAGCCGAGACTCATCTCACATTTCCGGCTTGTGAATGGCTCTGATACCAACTGTGACGCCCCACTTCCCAGGGGTCACCCATCCTAGAACTACTCTAGCACTAGCACGCTTAACTCTCATGTTCCTCTTGGATCTTGCTACCATCCAAAATGCTATAGCCGGGTTAGAGATTTAGTCCTATTATATCATTTATATAGAGGACTAATCCAAATTCCGGGGGTGTCACAGATGATCCGCCGAATACTTAGATCAAAGATAGATAGGAAATACCATCTAAGTATTCATTAGTTTGATTCAGCTCAAGATATGAGTATGAAAACCTAGAATCAAACTAATCAATATAGATGAAGAAACATAGAGTAATATCTAATGATTTCCTTTCTTCTCTATATGTGGATCTTAGGCCGTATAGAATGATATTTGAATATGACGGCTATTTTTCTTTTTTTTTTAGAAAAAGAGTCATAGGGTCTATTTATAGGTTAGAAACATTTGGAAGGAGATAAGAATCAAAAACCTAACATTTCTGGAATTTTTACGGACGGCGATCCGGATCGGATTTGGGCGATCCGGACTGCAGTAGCAAGAAAGACGGTTTCCAGAAAAACAAATGTTCGGGATCCGGATCGGAATGCCTGATCCGGATCGTTCATACAATTCAGAAAACTCAACGTTCGGGATCCGGATCGTGAGATGCTGCGATCCGGATTGAAGTAATGTATGAAACAACAACCTTCGGGATCCGGATCGCTGGCTCTGATCCGGATCCTGAACATGTTCGAACACCAGTTTTTGATTTTTATGCAATTAAAAATTCTTCCAGGTGTTTCTACACTAGAAGAAGTATTCGGATCACCAATAAATTTTAGTTAAACATACCTGATCCTTTTGAATTCTTCTTTCTTGAGATTGAGTTAAATGATCCAACTTTCTTCACCTTCAATCTTCAAGACTTGAACCTATCACGAAACTACGCCAACTCAAATTCCGTAACAAAGATCACCTCATGTTTTGTTTTAGATCGTAAAAAGGTAATCTAATTGATCTTATCAATTAGGATTTAATTTTTACCTTGCGCGGGTCGAGATCACCGCGAAGCCGACGATCGTTGGTAAAAATTGTTCGTCCTTGATAGCCGCGCACGCACCCGAACTCTACTTGTGTCCACACGGAATCACGTCCTTGATCGAAATAATCGATCGCCTTGATACGTGATCCGATCACGAAATAACTCTTGCGTCGATGTAAGGAGGATGAATCAATCTTCTAATTGTGCTAGCAATCTTCCAAAGATCGAGAACAATGAATTAATTGTGGAGGACTTGAGGAAGAAGATAGGCGGCTAGGGTTTTCTTTTTCTCCTTTTTTCTATCGTTTTAAAATACGTCACATATGACATATATTTATATTGAGAAAACCCTAATCCTAATCCTAATCGAATCCTAATCCGATTGGATAATCCATTATCCTTAATCGAATCCTAATCCGATTGGATAATCCATTATCCTTCATGTGTAACATTTACACATAAGTCCTCAAAATATTTACTAACGATTAGTAAATACACCATGCAACTTTTGCACTTAAATACCTCTAATTTACAATAATTGCAAATTAGTCCTTTTACTAATAAATTAGTAAACTTTAGTATTGTGATTATAATTAATCCATTCTATAAACTTCTTTATCATCTCCTTAATATCGATCATGCGCGATTCCTTATGTGTGTGACCTAATAGGTTCAATTCTGTCTGGTAGTGAGATATGATGCGATCCCCATCGACATCATCATCGAAACTCCTTTTGATGGATCAAACACTTTTGATTCTTCCATTGTATAATAATTATATGCCTATAATTATTCTTATTGGTTCCCACAATCCACCAGTGACGCCTAGCAGCATATAGTGGCAATCCAGTCAGAAGTGAATATTTGACTGAACCTCAAGGTGCAGTTACCGTACAATACAATCCTTCTATCGCATAGTCCCAACTGAGTGGAGGTCATGGAATACTCGTCAAACCCCATCACCCGTTATATGACAAATTTGATAGGACACAAGCTCATATGGTTACTCTTGGAAACACCTTTCCATGAACCATATTACCCCGGCCGAGGATTTCTGAGCTTTGCCTTACAAATAGCATAGGACTAATTATCTCTCTACCGAGAGCGATAGATCCCCTGTAAACAAACACCCATTCCTAATATGAACCGACTGCAGCCAACATATACTACTAAGACCCGTGACTAGGATCAGAGTTTGCATAGTCAAACTACAGTAGCCTCATACTGAATGGCCGTGGTGTCGCAGGTCTAAGGATCAGTTGTACCACTGCAACATCGAATCAGTTACTGACGAAAGAGTAGACATCCAAGTAACTATTCGTAATTGGTCAAGCTCAGTGCCCTTGTTCTATAACAACCACCTGCACGTTCTCTCCAGTGTCCCCACACTAATGACTTGAGACTCGTCATCCTAAAAGAGAGCGACACATACATCAATTTTGCCGGATCAATCATCGTCCCCATGATGATCCTCCGATTGAGAGCATTTATGACTTAATCACTAATAATATGTATCTCAAATTCTTAACTCTTAAGAATATACATTATCATCTCATTAAATCAAAGGATGATTCATGGACACATCAAACATGAATGGCATAAAATGCCCATATTATAATAAAGATCAAGTACAAATATGTCCCATATAATAAAATGCGTCAGCCTGATAGGCTTTTGGGGCATACAACTAACAATCTCCCACTTGCACTAAAGCCAATCAGTCATATATCTAATGCCCATCTTCTCAAGATGAGTCTCTAGTTTTTGCTGAGTCAAAGCCTTAGTTAGCTGGTCCGCCACGTTATCTGCGGAGGCAACCTTCTGCACTTCAATATGTTTATCTTTGATATACTCTCTGATCTTGTGATACCGCCGCTCGATATGTTTGGATTTCTGATGAGATCTCGGCTCCTTAGCTAATGCTATGGCGCCATTATTATCACAAAATAGTGGCAGGGGATCCCTACTAGAGGGAACCACCCCAAGCTCAGTGATAAATTTCTTGATCCAAACAGCTTCCTTGGCAGCTTCAGATGCAGCAATGTACTCCGCCTCCATAGTAGAATCAACAATCGTCTCTTGTTTAGAACTCTTCCAAACTATTGACCCACCATTGCAAATAAATAGATACCCAGACGAAGACTTTCTATTGTCTATATCAGACATAAAATCTGAATCTGTATAGCCATTAACTTTGAGTTCTCCACCTCCAAGAACCAAGAACATATCCTTTGTTCTTCTCAAGTACTTAAGGATATTCTTTACCGCTACCCAATGCTCTTTGCCTGGGTTCGACTGATATCGACTAGTGACGCTCACAGCCTGTGCTATATCAGGTCGAGTACAAAGCATCGCATACATTAAACTCCCTATTGCGGAAGCATAAGGGATCATGCTCATGCGACTTCTCTCTTCAGGTGTCTTAGGAGACATAGTCTTAGAGAGGTGAATTCCATGTCTTAGAGGTACCATACCCCTTTTGGAATTCTCCATGCTGAACCTTTTCAACACTTCATCTATGTACATAGCTTGCGATAAACCAAGCAACTTCTTAGGTCTATCCCTATAGACCTTTATCCCTAGGATATAAGATGCTTCACCAAGGTCTTTCATAGAAAACTCTTTGGATAACCATAACTTCACCGATGTTAACATAGGAATGTCATTCCCAATTAGGAGTATGTCATCCACGTACAATACGAGGAAAGTAACAGCACTCCCACTAACCTTTTTATACACACACGGCTCTTCTTCATTTCTGATGAAATCGAACGATTCGACTGCATCATTGAAACGAGTGTTCCAACTCCGAGAAGCTTGCTTCAACCCATAAATGGATCGTTGAAGCTTGCACACTTTATGACTTCTATCTTTGGTAGTGAAACCCAAAGGCTGCTCCATATAGATTTCTTCTTCAAGATATCCATTGAGGAAAGCAGTTTTTACATCCATTTACCAGATCTCGTAGTCATAATGTGCAGCAATAGCAAGCAGAGTTCTGATGGATTTAAGCATGGCTACAGGTGAAAAGGTATCCTGATAGTCAATGCCTTCGCGTTGACTATAACCTTTTGCTACCAGCCTAGCTTTATAGGTCTCTACCTTTCCATCATAACCAATTTTTCTCTTGAAGATCCATTTGCATCCAACGGGTACAATACCCTCCGGTGGATCAACCAAAGTCCAAACTTGATTGGAGTACATTGAGTCTATTTCAGACTTCATGGCTTCCAACCATTTTTCGGAGTCGATGTCTGACATCGCCTCGCTATAAGTCTTAGGATCATCTCTATGATCCTTGTCTCCCACTAGGAACATTTCCTCCATGTCCTCTATAAATAATCCCATGTATTTATCAGGAGGATGAGAGATTCTACTAGACTTGCGAGGTGGCAATGTAATCTCTGGTATCACAGAGTTATCAGGAAGGGCTCTTGGAATGCTCGATTCTAAAGAGACTTTCTCCTCTAGTTCTATTTTTCTCCCACTGCCTCCTGCTAAAATAAATTCATTTTCAAGAAAGAAGGCATGTCGGCTCACAATCACATTGTGACTTTCTAGGAGATAAAAATTGTATCCAAGTGATTCCTTGGGATAACCAATGAATCTTCCCTTGACTGATCTGCTTTCCAATTTGTCTGTCTTTAATTTCTTAATATAAGCCGGACACCCCCAAGTCTTAATGTGAGTAAAACTTGGCTTCCTACCGTGCCACATCTCATATGGTGTGGTGGGAATAGGTTTGGAAGGTACTCTGTTTAAAATATAAATAGCCGTAAGAAGTGCATAACCCCAAAGTGACGTAGGTAAATCTGTAAAACTCATCATAGATCGAACCATATCTAATAAAGTTCGATTCCTCCGTTCAGACACCCCATTCAGTTCTGGTGTTCCAGGAGGAGTCCATTGAGAGGCAATACCATTATTCTTGAGGTAGGTTAAGAAATCCGTGCTAAGGTATTCCCCTCCTCGATCGGATCGAAGAGCCTTAATCGGTTTTTCCATTTGCTTTTCTACTTCTTGTCTAAACTCTTTAAACTTTTCAAAGACTTCAGACTTGTGTTTAATTAAATACACGTACCCATACCGTGAATAATCATCAGTAAAGGTAATAAAGTAGAGATAGCCGCCCCAAGCAGACACATCGAATGGGCCACATACATCAGTATGTATCAGGGCGAGTACTTCGGTAGCTCACTGTACTTGTCCAACAAAGGGAGACTTAGTCATTTTTCCTTGAAGACATGATTCACAAGCTGGGTATGGTTCAGGGAGTAAGGATCCTAAGATACCATCCTTAGCTAGCTTGTTAACCCTATCTTCTCCAATGTGACCAAGCCTCAGATGCCACAAGTATGTTTTGTTTACCTTCTCTCTAGGTCTTTTAAAACCAATAGTATTCTCATTCATGCCATTGTCAACTGTATTCATACTAACATCCATATGTAAGTAATAGAGATTGTCTATTAAAGAACCACAACCTATCAAATTATTTCTTAAATAAATTGAACAAATGTTTGATTCAAAAATAAACTTATAACCGTCCAATACCAAACGTGAAACAGAAATAAGGTTTCTAGTCGCACTAGGAACATAAAGACAATCTTTAAGTTCTAAAACTACTCCTGTCGGTAGACATAAAGGATAAGTCCCTACAGCAACAGCAGCAACTCTTGCTCCATTTCCAACGCGTAGGGTAATCTCTCCATCCCTAAGTCGTCTACTTTTCTTTAGCGCCTGCATTGAAATACACAAATGCGAGGTGCATCCCGAGTCAATGACCCATGTAAAAGTAGAACAAACCGATAAGCAAGTAGTTTCAATGATATGAATCTCGGACATACCTTCCAAAGTTTTATTCTTCACCTTGTCCTTCAGGCTAGCCAAATAGTCCGGGCAATTCCTCTTCCAGTGGCCATCCTTTTGACAGTGGAAGCAAGTTCCTTTGGTGGCCTTCTTTTTGGGATTTACCTTGACAGTGTCAGTTTTTGGCTTCTTTGCAGGCTTCTTCTTTTTCCATTTAGACTTTCTTTTGGAGGAAGCCCGTTCAACAGCCAAAACTGAGCCCTTATTGACTTTTAGCATTCCTTCAGCCGTGACCAACATATTCAACAGCTCGGCGAGAGTGCAAGTAATTTTATTCATTTGAAAATTTAAAATAAACTGAGAAAATGAATCAGGTAATGATTGTAAGATCAAATCAATTTGAAGTTCTACGTCCATAGTCATTTCGAGCTTCTCAAGCTCCTCAATGTCCTTAATCATCGCCAAGCAATGATTATTGACTGAGTGACCATCAGACATCTTAGTCCTGAACAGTCGCCTTGACACTTCGTAACGAGCTGTTCGACTTTGCTCATCATACAACTCTTTAAGATGAAGCAAGATGTCAGCAGAACTCTCCATGTGCTCATGCTGCCGTTGCAACTCATTACTCATAGACGCAAGCATGTAGCATTTTACCTTCATGTCATCATCAGTCCATTTATTGCTAGCATCTTTCTATTGAGCTGTTGGATTTGCGGGCACTGTTGGAGCCTCCGTGTCCAACACGTAGGCTAATTTTTTAGAATTGAGAACAATTCTCAAATTCCTCAGCCAATCGGTGAAATTTGGTCCACTTAAGCGATTAGTATCAAGTATTCTGACAAGTGGGTTAGAGGCGGACATTTTCTGCAGATGGTTAAGATTCTAATTAGTTGTGTACTTAATCATAATCCATTTTGATTAGGGTCATTAAATCTAAACGGTGCCTCCCACTAATTTTAGCGAATCTCCACACTCCCCGAGTGGAGAAAACGGAAGCTCTACTAAAAGTTTCTAGTGGGAATTGCGGTCCCATCTATTTGCACACTACCTCATCCTGACAGATTCTTGGCAATGAGTAAAGAAATGAGTGAACAACTCTTGTTCAATGCTTCTCAAGCAAATCGCAATTTTATCTTTGGCCTCCAAAAATATAGGCCTCATCCTAACAGATTCTTGGCCTTATCTTTTGGTTAAGTTAGACCCACCGTTCATCATGCAAATAAAAAAGTCATTGAATCCTCATCCTGACAGATTCTTGGATTCAACCCCTTTCTTACCACATAGCATCTCATGCCAATAGAATGGTTGCGGCTCCCTAATGCAACTGACCCCCGTATCCGGGTGCATCAATAAACACTAAAGAGACGCCCACACCCTACAACGATGGAATGCCACTAATGGGTTCATAACACCATTAACTTAATATTTTATTTAGGGAGATTTGTTATCTCATCAGTTTTAATTCATTATACATTTACATCTCATGCAAAACATCGCATCATATGCACACATATATCGCATATATATATGAAAAATAACTACCGGTGATGATCATGAATTTTAATTTGATTCGGGCCTGAGCCACCAGGCCGGAATCGGGTCAGAGGGTATTACACACAAAAACTTGCTCTGCATCTTGATCAGATTGGAGTAGATCAACTCTTGTCGGCTCCCTCGATCAATATTTGGTCCAAACTTGATCTGCACCGCATCAACTCTTGAATGGAACAAAACGTCATGGAACCTAGAACTACCCCTTTACAGTTTAATTTTTGCAACAATACAATACAACCCATAATAATAATGAGACACGCAGGTCTCCAAATTACATAATTTAATTGGTGCACGCAGGCACTCAAAATAAATCTAACACTAGGTCCTTATTAAATTACACTCATTCACATCATCACAAGGTTGCTATCCATGATCATCACCTCATACACATCACAGGCATATAATATAAAATAAAATTCTCTAATTCGATTTCTATTTAATTGGGTTTCGAATTAATTTTAAATTACGATTTTGCACAAAGCAACCACAAGGCGCGCATGATCATATCATGTAAATGCGTTCAAAACACATTGCGGCAAGCACGTGCAATGAAAACCATGAACTAATCAATTAGTGTTGCTATACTCTAACAATGCTAATTAATTAGAGCTTGCATGTCAGCAATATGACCTACGGTCATATGCTAATTAATTAGAGCACGTTGACCTTGACCACAAGCATGGCCGTAGTCGCAAGCTAATTAATTAGAGCACCTTGACCGCATGCATGGCCGCATGCTAATTAATTAGAGCACCTTGACCGCAAGCATGGCCGTAGTCGCATGACCTTGACCGCATGGATGGCCGTAGCTAATTAATTAGAGCACCTAGACCGCATGCTAATTAATTAGTGTTACAAAACAATCAAAACAGTATATTCAAAAACAATCTTTATTGTTTTTGATTTCGATCGTTCCAGAAAACCCAATCAACATCGAAAAAGAGATTAGATCTAAAACAAACGATGAGGGTGGCTCCGATACCACTATAAGAATAAAACGGATATGCGCAGCGGAAGAAAGAAACGCAATTAAAATTTTTCTTAAACCAAGATCACCTCATGTTTTGTTTTAGATCGTAAAAAGGTAATCTAATTGATCTTATCAATTAGGATTTAATTTTTACCTTGCGCGGGACGCGATCACCGCGAAGCCGACGATCGTTGGTAAAAATTGTTCGTCCTTGATAGCCGCGCACGCACCCGGCCTCTACTTGTGTCCACAGGGAATCACGTCCTTGATCGAAATAATCGATCGCCTTGATTCGTGATCCGATCACGAAATAACTCTTGCGTCGATGTAAGGAGGATGAATCAATCTTCTAATTGTGCTAGCAATCTTCCGAAGATCGAGAACAATGAATTAATTGTGGAGGACTTGAGGAAGAAGATAGGCGGCTAGGGTTTTCTTTTTCTTCTTTTTTCTATCGTTTTAAAATACGTCACATATGACATATATTTATATTGAGAAAACCCTAATCCTAATCCTAATCGAATCCTAATCCGATTGGATAATCCATTATCCTTAATCGAATCCTAATCCGATTGGATAATCCATTATCCCTCATGTGTAACATTTACACATAAGTCCTCAAAATATTTACTAACGATTAGTAAATACACCATGCAACTTTTGCACTTAAATACCTCTAATTTATAATAATTGCAAATTAGTCCTTTTACTAATAAATTAGTAAACTTTAGTATTGTGATTATAATTAATCCATTCTATAAACTTCTTTATCATCTCCTTAATATCGATCATGCGCGATTCCTTATGTGTGTGACCTAATAGGTTCAATTCTGTCTGGTAGTGAGATATGATGCGATCCCCATCGACATCATCATCGAAACTCCTTTTGATGGATCAAACACTTTTGATTCTTCCATCGTATAATAATTATATGCCTATAATTATTCTTATTGGTTCCCACAATCCACCAGTGACGCCTAGCAGCATATAGTGGCAATCCAGTCAGAAGTGAATATTTGACTGAACCTCAAGGTGCAGTTACCGTACAATACAATCCTTCTATCGCATAGTCCCAACTGAGTGGAGGTCATGGAATACTCGTCAAACCCCATCACCCGTTATATGACAAATTTGATAGGACACAAGCTCATATGGTTACTCTTGGAAACACCTTTCCATGAACCATATTACCCCGGCCGAGGATTTCTGAGCTTTGCCTTACAAATAGCATAGGACTAATTATCTCTCTACCGAGAGCGATAGATCCCCTGTAAACAAACACCCATTCCTAATATGAACCGACTGCAGCCAACATATACTACTAAGACCCGTGACTAGGATCAGAGTTTGCATAGTCAAACTACAGTAGCCTCATACTGAATGGCCGTGGTGTCGCAGGTCTAAGGATCAGTTGTACCACTGCAACATCGAATCAGTTACTGACGAAAGAGTAGACATCCAAGTAACTATTCGTAATTGGTCACGCTCAGTGCCCTTGTTCTATAACAACCACCTGCACGTTCTCTCCAGTGTCCCCACACTAATGACTTGAGACTCGTCATCCTAAAAGAGAGCGACACATACATCAATCTTGCCGGATCAATCATCGTCCCCATGATGATCCTCCGATTGAGAGCATTTATGACTTAATCACTAATAATATGTATCTCAAATTCTTAACTCTTAAGAATATACATCATCATCTCATTAAATCAAAGGACGATTCATGGACACATCAAACATGAATGGCATAAAATGCCCAAATTATAATAAAGATCAAGTACAAATATGTCCTATATAATAAAATGCGTGTCACGCCCCGAGTTTTGAAAAGCAGGCTAAATTTTTTTTTTTTTTTTTTTTTATATAAATCAGAGTTCACAAACCGGGTGTAATAGGCCGCCACATGTATAGTAAATTCCCTGCCCAACTGGACAGAGCCTTTCCTATACATGCACGGCTAACCATAATCAGTCAATACCAGAGTAGTCTAAACTACGCATGCAAAACTAGTCAATTTATAATAATTAAACTGAAATGCGAAAAATGAAATATACTGACTACATAGGGGTCGATACTATCGCAATCGTCTCACCAACGTGTCCCGACATCCCATCACCCAAGCCACCTGAAAAACAGTCACCCGAGGGTGTGAGACACACCGGAGTGTATCCCAGTGGGCACGACGAGCCGAGAAATAGCTAATCGTACCTACTGGATACCGTAATCTGCGGATAGTAGATAAATCCATAGGTAAAGCTAAAAAGGCAGGTAATCAAGCATAAGGGAGCTATAGATAACAATACTAGAAATCAGGATATAACTGTGCAGATATAGGTATATGACTAAACAGCAGAACATGCTAGAATATCAAAATATCAGCTATGGATCAACAAAAGAATAGCAAGTACTAACTGATGCCACTGTTGGTCACGGGGACCTCAGACGAAGATATCTATGCCAAGCCAACCACAATCATACTGGATTCCACCTAGCAGAACTGAACCGCAAACCCCGTACCATAGATATAGCCGAGAGGATCCTCATATCGGTACTGCCAAGGGGCTCCCCGTACCCAGTGATACAGCAGGCGGGGCTAGCTCACGGGTCAGCCAGACCCTTTACCGGTAAAGAACGCAATGTGGGGGATCAATCCACGTCGTACGTGAACGAACAGCAGGTGCACAATCATCACAATGCGAATGCTAAATCTCACGGTCCGCAGACCGGGTAATCGGCAACATGCCGGAAATCCCCACAGGGATGCAAATGTCTATATATCAATCACATATCATGCAGTCTGGAATATAAGAAATATGTATATCTGATCAAAATCCCGATAGGGATGCATATGTCTGTAAATCAATCATAGGTCTATCATGCTTATCTGAAATATGGAAGCAAGTATAACAAGTGACAGGAATCACAAGCATGATCATATCATGAAAATCTATGTACTAAGATATCAAAGCTGACGAGCAGGTATACATGATATGTCTAAGGAGATCAAGGTCTATCAGGCAAGATCATGTGTCATATAGATAAAATCATCAGGACTAATCAAAAACAGGTGTCCGACTGGACTAAAGCAAACAGAGGGCCGAAAAGATAAAGCCCAGACCGAAGATAACCCACCTGAATGTAGGCGGTCCAACGACTCCAACAGAAGGCTCGTGGGCCGGAGTCAGACTGCAAGAACCTGAACATATAACTATAATCAGTAATTGACTCGCTCAAACCCATCCCGAATATCACAACCACATCATAATTTAACGTTTAGGTAAACCGGGTCTACATTACGACTAACCGTGTCCATTTATTTCCAAAATACCCTAGCGTCTCTTTTAAAGCCCATTTTGGACTGCAAGGTTTCCCGACAATAATCGCAAGATATTAGACCAACCAGGACAGTGTCGAGGGCATCCTGAGACAACAACAATAATCCATAATCAAAACCGGAACGCGTACTCGTGCCGAAATCCGTAAAATCGACGATTTTGCCGATTTACGAAACTTAATCCAATTTCCGCTCAACTGGAGCCTTCGGAACTTAAATAAGACATCTAGTCGGTGTATAACTACTATCAGAAGACAGCCACGAGATTATAATTGCAACTTGATCCCCAACAACTTTTAAATTTACATAAAATCATAATTTTATTCACTATTTTGATCCGTTTTCCAAAACCAGGAATCCAAAATTAGCGCCGTAAGTTTCAGCGCGTCTGGTTTGACGAGACGGAACCCGAGCTCACGAGTTTGGCCCACAGGAAGCCATTAACAAATTGGCCCATAAACTTCCAAGTTCCATTTACCCAACATGTTACAGACTATCAAAATACCAGCAACAATTTAACCCTTGCGCGAGCATCACACTTAGGAGGTTTAACAAGAGACTAGGGCTCACCTTTCGCTCGCTGGAAAATGGTCGGGAAGTTGGCCGGAGCGACACCCTCAAGGACACCAACTCGGGTTCAAGGCAAACTTGGGAACAAACTTGTCCAACTCTGGAACAAGTTGAGCACAGGTTAGAGCAACCTCCCAGAGGGACCCTGGGCCAAGTCCGACCCATTGACGGCAGCCAGAAATGGCGGCGGCCGGAGCAAGGTGTCACGCCCCGGGGTCGAAACTGCGACCCGGGCTCGCTAACAGATCCTCCATCTGTACGGAAACTGCCGTACAGACGAAGCGTCTAGCCTGCAAAAGACAAAACTACAGCTACACAGATATCAGAGCGGATAAAAAGCTGTACTATAAAATTTCACAACTACAAAGTTGTAACAATACATAGCCTATCTCCCAAAATCAAAAGATACAAATAGAAGTCCACCTATACAACATCTACGAATCCAAATGGGAGATAGCTAAACAGGAAACATAACCAACTCCCACAATCCGGGATGGTACATCTACCTCTCTCTAAAGTAACAATGCTGGTAGGGAACTATCACGCGACTCCCTGTCCTCGGTCCGTCCAGTCAAGCCCAGCAGGAACGGAAGAAAGCCTCAGCAACCTGTCACCGACAGAGGGTGTGAGAACTACATCCTATAGTAGTTCTCAGTGGGTACCGTCTCCAAGAACCACGGTCCTGCCCACTAAGTCTACCAGAGGCATAAGATAACAGATAAGACTGATAATGAAAATAAGCTGGAAAAGAATCTACAGCTATCATGCCTCTATCTACTATGCTCAAAAAGAAGAGACTATGGATGATGGTATACAGCCACTCACTGCTGACAATATGTCACAAGTACTAAGCCCAAGACGCTCTGCTATGACACATGCTACGCCATCACTCTCTCAGTGTAACCCAAATCTCAGCGACTGCCCCACAGGGTCCAGTCGAGTCAAGCCTGCGCCCCCTGGTGTATCAACCAGGGTGTCCAATCGGACAAACTCGATATCTCACACAGTGACCCCATGGTAGCTCGGCCAGGGGTATCAAGTGACCTCTAGTATATGAACTAGGCGCATCATCGCAGCCTCGTCAGGCTCAGTATCATCATCGCAGCCTCATCAGGCTCGGAATCATCAACGCACCCGGGGCGTGGTTCGAGGGGTGCGACCCCACCGAACTCAAGTATCTCATCAGTATCACTGTCTCACAAGTGGCTCCTGCAGGCTGTAGTCCTCGATCAGACAGATCGGTATCTCGATGCTCAAAGCACAACTCAGTCGGAGAACCCTCCACGACTCAATCTCACAACACTGACCCACTCAACGAAGGTACTACACAGCTGGGACCACCGTCTCTCCCAACGGCTCCCTCAACAACACCCCACTGAACTCAACACACAACTCACGGCCGGAGCTACTCCACGGCCAGATCTGCGAAAGGTCCGAAACCCCGGGAGACTAACACCTACGTCCCCAAGAAAGAAGCAGCCTTAGTGTCACGCCCCGGGGTCGAAACTGCGACCCGGGCTCGCCAACAGATCCGCCATCTGTACGGAAACTGCCGTACAGACGAAGCGTCTACCCTGCAAGAGATCTATAGCTAAACATGCATCAGAGCTGAAAAAGAACTAAATAGCTACAGAAATCCCCTGAACATCTGATAAAAATAAATAAATCTCAATACAATGTCTCTCAGCTACAAAAGTACAAGAAATCCTCACTGATCTCTCAGAATGTCCAGTACAAAAGTGGAGTCATAAAATACACAAGGTACATCTACCTCTGACTCTCAGTGCTGGTAAGAAACTAAACGGCCACGTCCTCACCTCGATCAGCTGTCTCCGCGCGAACCAAGCCGGAACAGCTACCATAGGAACCTGTCACCGCAGCGGGTGTGAGAACTACTGCAAAGGTAGTTCCCAGTGGGTACCGTCTCAATATCCACGGTATGCCCACTAAGTCTACTGGAGGCACAACAGATAGGTATGCAGATAGATAGATAGATAAAAGCTGAAAGGAACTAGCTATCATGTCTCAATCATCATGCTCAAGAAACTCTACAAATGATGAAGATATGCATACACCCACTACTGCTAACATGCCTCAAGTATCATGCTCAAAGGAAAACTCATCTATGAACAGGCTATGAAACTCACTCACACATATCACCCAATCCCAATGACTGTCCCTCTTTGGACCAGTCAAACAAGCCTGCGCTCATCTACTGCCGCGCATCCCGTAGGAACGGACTTACGTAGGCATCCACTGCCGCACATCCCGGAGGAACGGACTTACGTAGGGTGTCCCTCTAGGACCATCTCAGTAATCACATCGCAGCCTCGTCAGGCTCGGTATCATCATCGCACCCGGGGCGTAGCTCGAGGGGAGCGACCCACCGAACTCAAGTATCTCAAGTATCTCAAGTATCTCATAACTGGCATAAAAAGCCAGGCTCAGCAGGCTATAATCCACGATCAAACAGATCGGATCTCAATGTTCAACTAGCATAACTCAGTCGGAGAAAGACTCCACGACTCGAACAGAAAAAGCCCAAACACTCGCACAGCTATGTCGGAGAACCCTCAACGACTCAAGGCTAAAATACACGATCAAACAGATCGGAACTCAATGCTCAACAAGCATACTCAGTCGGAGAAAGACTCCACAACTCGAACAGGAAATGCCCAACACTCTCCCAGCTATGTCGGAGAACCCTCAAAGACTCAATCTGATAATGCACGACCCGTGGCTGAGTCGGGAAAACCTCCACGACTCGATCTGCCAGAGCCCCCAAAACTCTCAAGGCTAAGTGGAGAACCATCTCCACCACTAAATCAGAACACAACCCATGATCTAGAGTAACCCAATCAGGGAATACATCCTCAATACCCCGCGAACTCAAGTAACTCAAAACTCTCTCATGACACTAGAAAGTCATCTCATAATGCTCTAAAAAATCCACTCGCCCCTCTGGCACGAGAACACATGCATCCTGAACCTACTCAACCCCTCGGGAAGATCTCAATATTTTAAAACTCTTTTCAAAACCCAGTTTTCATTAAAACAGGTCCGACGATTTTTAAAACGGTTCAGATGCCAATATAAAGCCAACTAAACATGCAGTCTAGTGTCAAATCACTTCTAGATCATGCTAAAAATATCTGGGGCTGCAATTGTATTCCTACAATTTTCTAGGCAACTATCAGATTTACCAGCTATGCAAATAATTAAGCTAAACATGATCAACATGCATTCAATAGCTTTAAAGGGCATTCCATACATCTTGAAGAAATTCCAACCCACCTGGAATGCTTTCCGCAGGCAATCGCTGAAGTCGGTGAAGTACCAAAACGCGCACTGTCTAAAATCCGCCGGAACTGCACCTCGGCGCTCGGTCGCGCGCACCTCTGCCGGGTGTCCAGAAAAAAATCCCCGAAGCTCACAGCGCACTCCAAAGGCCTCAAGCAAGGTCTCCACTGATCTCGGTCCAAATCGATGTCGCTCCGGAATCCTCCTGCGCACCCAGTCCGCGCCCTCGCCGCGGCTCCGCACAGTGCGCAGGGCCCTCGCCGCGCTCCTCGCGGCCCGGACAGCACTCCGCTGCACCCTCTCATGGCAGGGAAGATGAAAAGACGGAATTAATCCATTCCCAAGCTCAAAATCAATCTCTGCCCGAATCCGAAAATCCGCGGAAAAGTCGAAAATCCAAAACTCGGAGAAATGCAACGTACTCACCTCCACCGTGTCCGCGCACGCACACGAGCCCCAACCGGGCTCTCCAACCGGGCAAGCTCCTGTCGCGCTCACGATCCACATCCGAAGCCTCGGCGTGAAGAACAGTCCTCCAAAAATCCACAGCCAACTCTCTCTCTCAAACTCCATCTCTCCCTTTCTCTCATTCTTCCTCTCACTTTTTCTCACTTTCTTTCTCTGGTTTCCCCCCCACGAAAAGGGAGGAGGAGGAGGAGTCTTATAAAGAGAGGAGAGGTCTACAAAGTCAACAGAGTGGTTGGGAACATGAAATTACTCTTTTACCCCTGTTTTCATAAAAATCTGGGGGCTGAGTACCGGTACACGGGCTCCCGTACCGGTACCCAGGCTCAAAATCCAAACCCGAGGCTCGACTTGCTCCAGTTCACATTGTGTTCCGGTACTCGTCCCCGCGTTCCGGTACGCAAGCCAAAAAGAGTATGGGTACCGGTACGCCCTAATTGGTACCGGTACCCAGGGACTAGTCAGATTTTTCCAAAAATCTTCAACCGAAGCTCTCTGTTTCCTTCACAGTAACAGGTTCCGGTACCCAACATGGCGTTCCGGTACTCACATGGCGTTCCGGTACTCAATGGCCCAAAATGCTGAATCAAACTGGAGTTCTCTGATTTGACGCCGCCAACTCACTTTTCCATCTAAAGCTTCCGCGTCAATCCGGGACATCCCGAACTCATCTGTAAAAACAAATGGAACACGCCCAAGGCGATTTCTCCGCACCACCACGCCATCTTGCGGGGTCGGTGCTCTCAACGAAGTTCCGGTACTCTACACTTAGAACCCCAGATCACTCGAATCCGCTCGGGTGGATAAGTTATAAGAAACCATGTTCATTTATTCAGAAAATCATTGATCTGAGAGAAAATCCATCTTATTAATTATTTTTAGTCTTTTAGGAAAACCCTTTGAAATCAAGTTTTATGCCCAAACCTCGAAGGGCTAATGCCCTCGTCCCTATCACAACAAGAACAGACTCAGGCAACCTTGCGAGGCTTGGAAGAGGACATTGGCTGACTAAAATCCATGTATTCATCCAAAAAGGTTTCTGGTTCAAGGTCCTGCTAACAAGGATCACCACGATCACAACAGGGTGGTGACGAGAAGAACAGCGGAAAGGAAAACCCCGGACCACCGTTAACTGAAACGGTTCCCCAAAACACTAACACTGGCCTAACCCATCCCACCA
>JAQNDB010001779.1:0-44731 GCA_029204045.2 Tillandsia leiboldiana | reverse complement strand
GCCAAATACAATGTCATCGGCATAGATTTGTGCACAATGACATTGCTTTGATAATGCTTCACAAAGAGAGTCCTGTCAGCTCCCCCTCGAGTATAGCCCTTCTCCAAGATGCTTTGTCAACCTTTCGTACCATGCGCGCGTCTTGTTCAGACCGTAAGAGCCTTTTTCAAACGAAAAACAGGTTTATGTTGTTTTATGGTCTAATCAAAACCTTTCGGTTGAGCCACATAACTCCTCATTTAAAAACCATATTATAACTCGCTACTTAACGTCCATTGGAAATAATTTGATTTTAAATACAAGCAATAGCAAATAGTATACGAATGGACTCGAGTCTAGCTACAGGGGCAAGTTTCATCAAAGTCTATACCTTCTCTTGAGATAGCCTTGAGCAACAATCGTGCCTTGTTCCTGATGATAGTACCATCCTCATTTTTTCTTGTTCTTGAAAATCAATTGTGTACCTATCACATTATGTTGCTTTGGAGGCTTCGTTATTCCCAGACTTTGTTTCGCTCAAATTGATGGAGCTCTTCCTGCATCTGCTTTAATCCAGTCGTCATCCTGAAGAGCTTCATCTATGATTACTTTGGTTCGGTTAAGATACGTAGCAGCGCTATCCAACAAACCAACTGCCCTCCGTTTCTAACTCCTTCCTGTGATCCTCCAATAATATTCGATTCCGGTGAGCCGTGGAGATTCGTACGTGTGTTGAAACGGAGTACTCGGAGGTATATGAGATTATCTCCTGCACATCAATAACTTGAAGAACCATTTAGAATGCATCATTTAAATTGGAAGATTATGAGAAAATGCATGCAGGTTGAAATCATCATCTAGAGAGTCTCGAGGGTAATTTTCCAGATCCATTGAAAAGCTTCATTATCTACGTTAACATTTATAGATTCTCATCGTCTTAGATTCCTTTAAATACTCGATATGCTCTATATTTGTAGAATCCCCCAAGAAAGCCCTTCGTCACTTCGAGAGTCAAACTTTCCAAGATTTTCACGGTCACTAAATGTAACACCGACTCCCTGAAGATGCAAAAATGTTTGATTTTGGGTTTTCTACCACACAATAGTTCATCTGTGTATTTAACGTTCCCGGGCGCAAATAACTCGATTAATACATAGATTGCAGTGTTTCACAATTCAGCCCAAAAATGTAGCGGTAAATTCCGCTGTGAAGCATAACACGTGCCATCTCTTGAACAACCCTGTTTTGCGCTCGACAACACCATTCTGTTGAGGTGTATAGGGTGCAGAGATTCATGCTTAATACCGTTTGAAGTGCAAAAAGGTCATGAATTTGACGTTAAACGAATTCTCCACCTCTATCACTTCTAACACGAATGATCTTTTCATTCTTTTCAATCCATAATACGAAGGCAAATCTCGTGAAAAAGAATCAAAAAGTATCAGCTTTCTCTTTTAAAAATGCTACCCAAGAATACCGAGAGAAATCATCAATCAGCAAGAATAATGCCATTTACCTCCCAAAGATGGTTGACGAGTTGGCCCCATTAATCCATGTGTAAAAGTTCCAAAGGCCGTTTGGTACCAACGTGGTTAAGTTCTTGTGTGCATCCTGGACTGTTTTCCCACTTTTGGCAACCACCACACACAATGTTTGTTTAAATAAAATTTTGGAACCCCCTTGACCACGTCCTTGTTTGAAATTCTAGCAAGTTCCTTAAAATTTATGTGACCTAGCCTTTCATGCCAAATTGTTTCATTAACAAAGAAACTAGATTACATTTTTTTGAAATTTTATTAGGAACAACATAGCATTGGTTTTTCAGATCTAACCCCTTTAAAAAGAAGACATGGCCTTATCAGTTACACACATTCAACAGATGAAAAGTTAACTGAAAAATCATTGTCGCAATTGACTTATGCTTATGAGGTTAGTCTTAAGACCATCAACAAATAACACATTATTTAGAATCGGGCCATCTGGAATAGCTACTGTTCCTTTTCCAACAATTTGGAAGATCGACCGTCTCGAAAACAACGAGTCCTCCGGAGATTTTCTCAGATTTTGAAACAACTATTTTTGTCACCGGTCATGTGACGGACACCCGCTATCCATATACCAAGACGAACTATCATATGCATGCAAGGAAACATTGGTAACAACAAGGAAAGATTTCACCTTTCCGCACCCAAACCTTTTGGAATGCGTCGGTAATGGTCGTGAAGTTATATGCCTAGGTGAAAGCGTCTTGTTAAAACATTGCTGCTACCTTGATGAGAGTCGTCTTGCGCGTAAACTACCAGGTTCTTTTCCTTCAAGTGATTTGCAATTGATTTCCGAGGAATCACCTTTGTGGTAGTCATTGCAAGAGGTGTTTGAGGTGAGCGTTTGACTCCCGTCTTGCAATATAGCTTCTTAGTGCCCTGAACACCACAACGAAAACATACCTTAGATCTTGACGATCCCAAAGAGGAGAAGTAGGGTTGTTGTGCAGTTGTTTGTCTTGAATTCCGGTGTCGGAGGAGGAGATACCGACTGAGGCACAAAAACTGTCCCACTCGAACTTGGACTGTTTCCAGTTTGAGTGTACCCGAGGGCCGAACGCGATTTGTTGACCAAGACCAGAAGCCTAGCCAACTTACTCCTTCCTGAAGGAGAATCGCTGCAAGTCATCCTTGAGTTGGAAATGGTCTTTGTCATTTCCAGGTTATCCTGTCGAGCCTCGTTGTAGAGCTTTGAGAAGTGATCCGCTTTATCCACCCGTTTGTAATGTTCCTTCTCCAAAAAGCTCATTGACTCTGAAGGAAACATTTACTTTTATCAGATTTTCCCTTTCACTTCAAGAGCGTTTGAGAGAGAGTTGCCCTTTTTTGCTTCTTCCTTCGAGATCATGCAATCTCCCTCTCAAACTCTTGTTTTGCTTAGCCACTTTCTTTGAATCCCTCAAAAGTCTTGGTAGGCGTAGAGCAAAATCTTCACCTTACCGAATCACATCCGATTCGTTGTCCGTTGCAATCTTTTCAACAGTGGAGTTGGACAATGACTCGGACGTACTTGCCATAAAGCACATGAAGGTGAGATGTGGACGCGTGGAATGCCGTGGTGCTCTTTTCTTCATCACTTGAAAGACGACTCATTTGACCTTTGGGCGAAATCGTTCAGAGAGTTCTTAAGATCTTTCTTACAACCTTAAATTTCTGGAATCTTCTCTCCCAGGTGTATGTAAGACCCAGCCCTTCCTTAACTCTTCTGGTCACTCTCTTCTCGTAATGCCCGACCAGGGCCTCTTTTTTGTGTTTTCCGGACAGACCGTCGGGCCCGCAGATAATTTTAGGCGGTAGAGCTCGCGGAGCGGAGCGCGTGGGCGCGATCGGTTTTATTTTTTCCGACTCCCCGGTCTGACCAATTTATCCTCGAAGTTGGGGTCCCCTTAGGCGCTCGGGATCCGTGTTGGGACCCGCGCGCACCTTTTAAGGTAAACCCTAATCCTTTTAGTATAATATAGCCGTGAGGGAAAGAGGATTAGGGTTCCTCTTATTTCTTTTGGTGGCCGCCTCTATTCTTCTTCTTCTTCCTTCCTCCCTCGGCCGCCGGCAAAGAGTAACCAAGCACACGGCAAGGTAGACGGAGGAGGCAGCGGACGATCCCCTTTCTCCTCTCTCTTCGGCACATCGAGGTGAGTCGGATGCGTTTCGTTTGGGGCTCTTCCCCTTTTCTTTTGTTGGTCACGAGGAGGGAGAAGGGGCGGCGCCATCGCGCGCCGCTGCGCGCGGGGCCGGCCCGGGTGGGGCGCCCCGTGCGGGCAGGTGCCGCCGGGGTCGCCCAACCGCGGGCAGCGCGCCGCGCGACGCTCGGCCGCGCGGGGCCGCCCACAAGAGGGGGCGCCCGCGCGGGCTGGTGCCGCGCGGGGCCGCCCCGCACGCGCGGGCAGCGCGCCCCGCGCGGCGCTCGGCCGCGCGCGGGCCGCCCGCAAGAGGGGGCGCCCGCGCGGCTGGTGCCGCGCGGGGCCGCCCCGCACCGCGGGCAGCGCGCCCCGCGCGGCGCTCGGCGCGGCGGGGCCGCCCGCAGGAGGGCGCCGCGCGCGGGTGTGCCGCGCGGGTCGCCCCGCACCGCGGGCAGGAGCGCCCGCCGCGGCGATCGCCGCGCGGGGCCGCCCGCTGGAGGGGCGCCCGCGCGGGCTGGTGCCGCGCGGGGTCGCCCCGCACCGCGGCAGCGCGCCCGCCGCGGGCTTGTGCCCGGCGGGGCCGCCCGCAGGAGGGGCGCCCGCGCGGGCTGGTGCCGCGCGGGTCGCCCCGCACCGCGGGCAGCGCGCCCGCGCGCCCCGCCGGCGCGGGGCCGCCCGCAGGAGGGGCGCCCGCGCGGGCTGTGCCGCGCGGGGTCGCCCCGCACCGCGGGCACGCGCCCGCGCGGCGCCCGCCGCGCGGGGCCCGCCCGCAGGAGGGGCGCCCGCGCGGGCTGGTGCCGCGCGGGTCGCCCCGCACCGCGGGCAACGCGCCCGCGCGGGCTGGT
This sequence comes from Tillandsia leiboldiana, assembly GCA_029204045.2. Taxonomy (NCBI): domain Eukaryota; kingdom Viridiplantae; phylum Streptophyta; class Magnoliopsida; order Poales; family Bromeliaceae; genus Tillandsia; species Tillandsia leiboldiana. The sequence continues at coordinate 40,243 of JAQNDB010001779.1, read as the reverse complement.
GCCGCACGGAGGCTGCGCCCAGGCAAGAGTGTCGTCGCACGGGCCGGTGCTGTGCGAAGACTCTCGCCGCACGCTGTTGGGAGTCGTTGTAAGTTTCGGACTTCTAAGTCTTGACTTGCCCTTGTTCCTTCAGGAGTGCGGGACGCTATTGGCGACTGGTGCACAGACGCGGACTGGACGAACGCAGGACGACGCACACAAGGGGTACGTTCCCGGGGATTTCGGGAATAGGGATTAACTGTTAGAAATAGCATGTTGGGCAAGGTGGAATTATCAGTCTCCTTCTGTTTTTATACGCTAACCCTGTTATACTATGATACTTAATCTGAGGCTCAAGTTTTTGCTACACGCACACCCGCGGTTTGGCCACCGCGGGGTGTGCTTTTCCGGAAAAGTGTACGTTGACCCGTGTACCCCACGCGAAGGTGGCGTTAGGAATGGGGCCCCCATGGGTTGGGGTGTGAGCTGTATTGTCGAGGTCGGTGCTCGACGCCCGAGGCAGGTGCTCGGCGGTGGGCATCGGGAAAGGTGCCCGATGTTATTTTTGATACAGGGTGTAGTTATGGTGGATGATGCATGGGAGGGATGGTTGCTCCGGTGTTTGTGGTTTGCCTTATCATCGCTTATCTACGCTTATCATGCTATTTCTAGTCACTAACTTCCCACACCGTGACAGGTTCGTCCAGGGCGAGTGCTAGGGCGCCGGTGAGGACGCGAGGGTGCTGATCTGATTTTTGGGTGTTTCAGATACAGGACTCTTCTTTCCCCTTTTACTTTTATTCATGATAGCTAGCTGTGGTTTGCGACCCCCCGTGGGGTCGAAGTGGATGTTGCCCTTTTTCCTTTGGAATAATGAATGAATTCTACGCTCTCTCTTACTCGGCCGTATTGAACGATGAAAAGCAAAGTAAACCGTTTGCGAAAACTGCTTTTAAAACATGGTGCCGTGTGGGCACCAAGCTTTACAAACCTTATGGATTTATGTATTTTGCGAAATGTTTTCATAAACGATGGCGTCGTGTGGATGCCGCTTTCAAAACCCTGTGATTATTTATCCTTTCAAACACCGCCTTTATGCTTTAAGTGAATGCTAGATATTTGAATTGTATGGTTGTATGTGTACAAGACCCAACTGATGTGGTTAGAGATTGTATGTGCTACGCCTTGTGAGGCACCTTATAGTTGAGACGCCGTGCATATACAAAGGAGACTCTGCCCGTTTGTAGAGCGAATTTGTGTATGCGGCGGGTCTGTGCACGCGCCGGGGAATATTGTTTTACAAAAAAAATATATGCTGATTCAGGGCATCGGTGGCTCCTCTTCCGCGCGATGCTAACCCCCGGGGCGTGAACGATTAAGATGGTATCAGAGCGGGAAACTTTAACCACAACAGTCGGGGCCTAACATCCGCGGGCAATACTCTGGCTACTGAGTAATAAAGTGAACACGGATAAATAAAACGCGAGTGCTCGTTGAGACAAGAAGGGGGGGGGGGGGAGATTAGTGTTCTCTTTCTTTTATCCCTTTAGTGCCAACACTAGCGGCGTGCCGTTTTGTTTAAACTAGGAGTAACTGGTTGCGTACAAATGTTCAGATCATGGCCAGGACTAGATCCACAGCCGAGGACACGGGGGCGGGCGCAGCGGAAGCGATGACTGCGGAGAATCAGCTCCTAAGGCCAGCAGCTACAGGAGATGACGGAACAGTTCGCAAGCCCTGAACGACCACGTGCGCCAACTGACGCAGCAACAGCAGGCCGCCGCGACGGCGGAGGTTGCCCCGGGCCCTCTCCCGGGGCCAGCGGCACCGGCAATGGGACCGCCGATGATGGAGACCCAAGGAGGGGTTGCCCCCACCCGGGCCTCGGCGCCTGAGGTGCCCTTAACTCAACCGACGGCGCCGGAGGTGGCCCCTTCGACGGCAACGGCAGGGCCGGCAGCGACACCAATCGTCGGAATTGCTCCAAGTGTGACGGTTGTGGTACCCACCCCCGCCGCGACCGCCAACGTCGCGAAGGAGGGGGCGAATCTACCAAGCGAGCGAGACCGCGTACGCGCCAACCTGGCCGACTTCAAGAAATACGACCCGCCAACGTTTGAGGGGGACACGACAGACCCCTGGGTCGTGGAGAAATGGGTAGATACAATGGAGAAGTTGTTCGAGGACCTATTGATGGAAGACCACGAGCGGGTCCCCCTGGCCGCCCACTTACTCGAGGGGAATGCCCGCATTTGGTGGAAGACTGTACGCCCCGACTCTGCGTCGGGCGCTACCCTTCCGTCATGGACTACCTTTAAACAGCAGCTATTCGGGGCGTTCTTTACCAATAGCGTGAAGAAACAACTGGAGGACGACTTAAACCACATCAGGCAGGGAGCCAAAACAGTAATGGAGTACCAGAGGGAGTTCGTGAGACTGGCGAACTGTGTCCCGTTCGTCATTCGGGATGAATCCCATAAGGCACAACTGTTTGTGGATGGATTGAGGACGGACATTTTCCAAGTGGTAGACGCGGCGGATCTACATACCTTCCAGAAGGTGGTCGACCGAGCCACCATCGTGGAACGAGGTTTTGCCGTCACGCGCGCCCGGAGGGAAGGCCCCCACCAGCAAGACGACAGGAAGCGGACCCAGATGACCTCAGGGGGAGGGGTTCCTCCAGCGGGAATCGACCTCCTAAGCGGTGGAGGCCCCAACAGGGAGCCAAGGGAGCGCCAGGAGAGGGACAACGCTCGGAAAATCGCTCTTGCGTGATCCGCGGCGGGGCGCACCGAGTGATGGATTGCTCCAAGAGACAGGACCATTGTTTCCGATGTGGCAAGCAGGGACACTTCCATTTCAACTGTCCCCTGAACCAAGGCACCGCATCTTCTGCAGCCTCCGTGCCCTCACCTCAGCACGCAGGGCGAGGGAAAGCTCCAATGACGTCAGCCCCCAGACCGCCAGCACCCCGATCTATAGGGGAAAAGCCACCACCTTCGGGAGGCCGCGTCTACGCGATGGGACAGCAGGAGACACACCCGTCTGAGCACGTCGTCGCAGGTATCACTCTTGCTTCCGTTTATCGCGCTAGAACCCTTTTTGACACCGGAGCGACCCTCTCGTTTATGTCTCGAGACTTCGCACTGACCCATGATTTTGAGTTGAGACCCTTACCCAGTCTGATGACCGTTCACACCGCGGGGGGATCCCTGGAGGCACGCAACATGGTGCCTACCTGCCCTATATGGATGGGAAGGCTTCCGTGCCCCTGGGATCTGGTAGTCATTCCATTGAAAGAGTATGATGTAGTGCTCGGAATGGATTGGCTCACGTGGTACCTTGCGGTCATAGACTGCGAGAAGCGCGAGGTGCGACTAATGTACCCCGATTTTCCGGAGAACGTGTACTTGGCTTGCAAGAGCGTTTCCTTTTCTTCCATGATTCCTGCATCCCGAGCCAGGAAGTTGGTTGAGGGCGGGTGTATGGCCTACTTGGTGTCGGTGGCCCTAGCCGCCGGATCCTCCACGGCACTCCCCGACATCCCTGTGGTGAGGGACTTCCCAGATGTCTTTCCGGCCGACCTACCTGGGTTACCCCCCGAGAGAGAAGTTGTCTTTCCTATTGAGCTTCCACCCGGCACACGACCAATCACGAAGGCCCCCTACAGGATGGCCTTCGCGGAGCTGAAGGAACTTAAGGCGCAGCTAGAGGACCTCCTGGACAGGGGGTTTATCAGACCAAGTGTGTCCCCTTGGGGCGCGCCTGTACTCTTTGTACGAAAGAAAGACGGGAGCTTGCGTTTGTGCATCGACTATCGGGAAATCAACAAAGTCACAGTGAAAAACAAGTATCCCCTACCAAGGATTGATGACCTTTTTGACCAGCTGCGGGGTGCAACTGTCTTCTCAAAGATCGACCTGCAGTCGGGCTACCACCAGCTCCGAGTCCGAGACGAAGATATTCCGAAGACGGCGTTCCGGACTCGGTATGGCCATTACGAGTTTACGGTAATGCCATTCGGGCTTACCAATGCCCCTGCGGTGTTCATGGACATGATGAACCGAGTTTTCAGACCCTTCCTGGATCAGTTCGTAGTGGTTTTCATCGACGACATCCTAATTTACTCCACCACCGATGAGAAGCACGAGGAGCACCTACGAACAGTTCTACAAACTCTTAGGGAGCAGGAGCTATTCGCAAAACTCAAGAAATGCGAATTTTTGCTTCGCGAGGTGGGGTTTCTGGGGCATATCATTTCAGCAGCAGGAGTCGCAGTGGATCCCAAGAAGGTGGAGTCGGTGACCGACTGGCCCCAGCCGACCACGGTGACAGAGGTGCGCAGCTTCTTGGGCCTTGCGGGATACTACAGACGTTTCGTAGAGGGTTTCTCGAAGATTGCGACCCCTCTGAACCGCCTAACCCGGAAAGGAGTAAAGTTCTTTTGGACGGCCCAATGCCAAGAGAGCTTTGAAGAACTTAAGAAGCGGTTGACAAGAGCGCCTGTGCTTGCCTTACCAACCCCCGGGGAAGACTACGAAGTCTACTGCGATGCATCGCGAATAGGACTGGGAGGAGTACTAATGCAGCAAGGAAGAGTCATCGCCTATGCTTCAAGGCAGCTCAAGGATTACGAACAGAACTACCCGATCCATGACTTGGAACTTGCCGCAGTAGTCTTCGTTCTGAAACTATGGAGGCACTACCTCTACGGTGTGCATTGCAACGTGTTCTCGGACCACCAAAGCCTTAAGTACCTTTTCACCCAGAAGGAGCTTAACCTACGGCAGAGGAGGTGGTTGGAGCTACTGAAGGATTACGACTTAACCATTCAGTACCACCCGGGAAAAGCAAATGTTGTAGCTGATGCTCTAAGCAGGAAGGGACAAGCAGAAGGAACTTCGGCGGGCACGATCACGCAGCAGAATGACTTGATCGCGGAATTTTCGCGACTGAGGTTGGAAGTGGTACCAGCAGGGACGGTTGAGCGACTGTTGACCTTAACAGTCGCGCCGACCCTATTGGAGAGGATTCGAGAAGGCCAAGGTGCGGACCCACAGCTGCAGCTGGAACGAGATAGGATCTCACCGGAGCAGAGTGGAGACTTTGCGGTGGGAACGGACGGCACCCTTCGGTTCCGAGGGCGGATCTGCGTGCCTGATCTGCCAGATCTAAAGAAGGAAATCCTGACTGAAGCACATAGCGCCCCCTACGTGGCGCACCCTGGGGGCACCAAGATGTACCGGGATATCCGACAGACCTTCTGGTGGCCAAGATTGAAGGGAGATGTGACGCTGTTCGTAGCCCACTGTTTGATTTGCCAACAGGTGAAAGCCGAGCATCAACGGCCGGCGGGGAAGTTGCAACCCCTACCCGTGCCCGAATGGAAATGGGAGCAAATCACAATGGACTTTGTCACCGGTTTCCCACGTTCGCAACAGGGACACGACGCCATCTGGGTTATCGTGGATCGGTTAACGAAGTCAGCTCATTTCCTACCCATCCACACGACCTGGACACGCGACCGGCTGGCTCAAGTCTACCTCAGCGAGATTGTGAGGCTGCACGGGGTGCCAACGACGATCACCTCGGACAGGGACACGAGGTTCGTTTCAAACTTTTGGAAGAGCCTACAACGAGCCTTGGGGACCAAATTACACTTCAGCTCAGCCTTTCACCCCCAGACGGACGGGCAATCCGAGCGGGTGATTCAGATACTCGAGGACATGCTTCGCGCGTGCGTACTGGATTTGGGAGACGGATGGTCGCACTACCTACCCCTTGCAGAGTTCGCATACAACAACAGCTACCAAGCGAGCATTCAGATGGCGCCGTACGAAGCATTGTACGGCAGGCGCTGTAGATCCCCGATCTGTTGGGACGATCTGGGGGAGAGAAAGTTCTTGGGGCCGGACCTGGTGGCCGAGACTGAGGAAAGGGTGTGCCTCATCAGGCGACGTTTGGCGACCGCCCAGAGCCGGCAAAAGAGCTATGCAGACCGGAGACGAGGCGACTTGGAATTCCAGGTGGGAGAACACGTATTACTGCGGGTGTCGCCGTCAAAGGGGGTGAAGCGGTTTGGGTTGAGGGGCAAGTTGAGCCCGCGGTACATAGGGCCATTTGAGATTCTGGAGCGCATCGGCCCGGTAGCCTACCGCCTCGCCCTACCGCCGAACCTTGACCGCGTTCATGATGTGTTCCACGTATCCATGCTTCGGAAATACCTCCCCGACCCTTCGCGGGTGCTTGACGCCTCTGCGATTGAACTCAAGGAGGATTTGAGTTTCGCAGAAGTACCGGTGCGAATCCTAGCCCGGGAAGACAAAAAGCTGCGTAGTCGGACAATTCCCTACGTGAAGGTGCTTTGGAGCAATCAAGAAGAGCGTGAGGCAACTTGGGAACCCGAGACAAAGATGAGGGAGTGTTACCCGGACCTGTTCGCCGCTGGGGAAGATTAAGTTTCTGGGACGAAACTTGTTTTTAGCGGTAAGTGGTGTAAGACCCAGCCCTTCCTTAACTCTTCTGGTCACTCTCTTCTCGTAATGCCCGACCAGGGGCCTCATTTTTGGTGTTTTTCCGGACAGACCGTCGGGGCCCGCAGATAATTTTAGGCGGTAGAGCTCGCGGAGCGGAGCGCGTGGGCGCGATCGGTTTATTTTTCCGACTCCCGGTCTGACCAGAATTAATCCTCGAAGTTGGGGTCCCCCTTAGGCGCCTCGGGATCCGTGTTGGGACCCGCGCACCTTTTAAGGTAAACCCTAATCCTTTTAGTATAAATATAGCAGTGAGGGAAAGAGGATTAGGGTTCCTCTTATTTCTTTTGGTGGCCGCCTCTATTCTTCTTCTTCCTCCCTCGTAGCCGCCGGCAAAGAGTAACCAAGCACACGGGCAAGGGTAGACGGAGGAGGCAAGCGGACGATCCCTCTTTCTCCTCCTCTTCCGCACATCGAGGTGAGTCGGATGCGTTTCGTTTGGGGGAATCTTCCCCTTTTCTTTTGTTGGTCACGAGGAGGGAGAAGGGGCGGCGCCATCGCGCGCCGCTGCGCGCGGGGCCGGCCGCGGGTGGGGCGCCGTGCGGGCAGGTGCCGCGCGGGGTCGCCCACACCGCGGGCAGCGCGCCGCGCGACGCTCGGCCGCGCGGGGCCGCCCACAAGAGGGGGCGCCCGCGCGGGCTGGTGCCGCGCGGGGCCGCCCCGCACCGTGGGCAGCGCGCCCGCGCGGCGCTCGGCCGCGCGGGGCCGCCCGCAAGAGTGGGCGCCCGCGCGGGCTGGTGCCGCGCGGGGCCGCCCCGCACCGCGGGCAGCGCGCCCGCGCGGCGCTCGGCCGCGCGGGGCCGCCCGCAGGAGGGGCGCCGCGCGGGCTGGTGCCGCGCGGGGTCGCCCCGCACCGCGGGCAGCGCGCCCGCGCGGCGATCGGCGGCGCGGGGCCGCCCGCTGGAGGGGCGCCCGCGCGGGCTGGTGCCGCGCGGGGTCGCCCCGCACCGCGGGCAGCGCGCCCGCGCGGGCTGGTGCCGCGCGGGGCCGCCCGCAGGAGGGGCGCCCGCGCGGGCTGGTGCCGCGCGGGGTCGCCCCGCACCGCGGGCAGCGCGCCCGCGCGGCGCCCGGCCGCGCGGGGCCGCCCGCAGGAGGGGCGCCCGCGCGGGCTGGTGCCGCGCGGGGTCGCCCCGCACCGCGGGCAGCGGCCAGGAGGGGCGCCCGCGCGGGCTGGTGCCGCGCGGGGTCGCCCCGCACCGCGGGCAACGCGCCCGCGCGGGCTGGTGCCGCACGGGGGCTGCGCCCAGGCAGAGTGGTCGTCGCACGGGCCGGTGCTGTGCGAAGAACTCCGCCGCACGCTGTTGGGAGTCGTTGTAAGTTTCGGACTTCTAAGTCTTGACTTGCCCTTGTTCCTTCAGGAGTGCGGGACGCTATTGGCGACTGGTGCACAGACGCGGACTGGACGAACGCAGGACGACGCACACAAGGTGGGTACGTTCCCGGGGATTTCGGGAATAGGGATTAACTGTTAGAAATAGCATGTTGGGGCAAGGTGGAATTATCAGTCTCCTTCTGTTTTTACGCTAACCCTGTTATACTATGATACTTAATCTGAGGCTCAAGTTTTGCTACACGCACACCCGCGGTTTGGCCACCGCGAGGGTGTGCTTTTCCGGAAAAGTGGTACGTTGACCCGTGTACCCCACGCGAAGGTGGCGTTAGGAATGGGGGCCCCCATGGGTGGGGGGTGTGAGCTGTATTGTCGAGGTCGGTGCTCGACGGCCGTGGCAGGTGCTCGGCGGTGGGCATCGGGGAAGGTGCCCGATGTTATTTTTGATACAGGGTGTAGTTATGGTGGATGATGTATGGGAGGGATGGTTGCTCCGGTGTTTGTGGTTTGCCTTATCATCGCTTATCTACGCTTATCATGCTATTTCTAGTCACTAACTTCCCACACCGTGACAGGTTCGTCCAGGGGCGAGTGCTAGGGCGCCGGTGAGGACGCGAGGGTGCTGATCTGATTTTTGGGTGATTTCAGATACAGTGACTCTTCTTTCCCTTTTCTTTTATTATTCATGATAGCTAGCTGTGGTTTGCGACACCCCCGTGGGGTCGAAGTGGATGTTGCCCTTTTTCCTTTTGAATAATTGAATGAATTCTACGCTCTCTCTTACTCGGCCGTATTGAACGATGAAAAGCAAAGTAAACCGTTTGCGAAAACTGCTTTTAAAACATGGGTGCCGTGTGGGCACCAAGCTTTACAAACCTTATGGGATTTATGTATTTTGCGAAATGTTTTCATAAACGATGGCGTCGTGTGGATGCCGCTTTCAAAACCCTGTGATTATTTATCCTTTCAAAACACCGGCCTTTATGCTTTAAGTGAATGCTAGAATATCAAGTGAATTGTATGGTTGTATGTGTACAAGACCCCAACTGATGTGGTTAGAGATTGTATGTGCTACGCCTTGTGAGGCACCTTATAGTTGAGACGCCGTGCATATACAAAGGAGACTCTGCCCGTTTGTAGAGCGAATTTGTGTATGCGGCGGGTCTGTGCACGCGCCGGGGAGTATTGTGTTACAAAAAAAAAATATATGGCTGATTCAGGGGCATCGGTGGCTCCTCTTCCGCGCGATGCTAACCCCCGGGGCGTGACAGGTTAGCACATGAGTTTACGATGTCTTGCAATCGTGTATAGTAGTCCGTGAAAGATTCATTTTCTGCCATCAAGATAGAGTCAAACTTGCTCGTAAGCATTTGCAGTTTCTGAATCTTCACGAGGTTAGTTCCCTCATGTGTAACCTGAAGAACATCCCAGATTTCTTTCGCAGTCTCACATGCCGAGACGCGAGAGAATTCAGTTTGAGATAAGGCATTAAAAACAGCATTAATTCCCTTGCCATTGTAATAAGATGAATCTAACTCTTTCTTGGTCCATTTTGACCTAGTTTTTAAGGTGCGAACATCAGAGATAATTTCAGGTTGATTAGTCCATCCTAATTCAATTGATTGCCACACCCTTTCGTCGATGGAAATTAAAAAGGCTTTCATCCGTATTTTCCAGTACGCATAATTTGTTCCATCAAAGAAAGGGGGTCGATTGATGTTTCCACCTTCAACCATTGTTTACAACCCTATTCCCGCTCTGATACCACTTGTTGGGTTATATGTAATATAGATCTAAATAGGGGAAGAAACACCTAGAGGGGGGTGAATAGGTGTAAACGTATAAACACTAAAAAATCGTTGCAATAAAAAACCCAATGCGGAAATAAAAATAACACGCAAGATTTTTACGTGGAAAACTCCAAACCGGAGTAAAAAACCACGGGACCGATAACACGGCGAAATCCACTAGAATTAAAACACGTACAAGGTGATTTACCGTACACACTTACGACTCAACCTTTTCCATACGCTCCTAGAGGATCTTCTCCGCTCGCTCCACGACGCTTCTCGAATCCACGATCTGCGCCCAACGCCGAATCCACGGGGTCCAACGTCGAATCCACGACATCCGACCGAATCCACGGTCTTCACCCAGTAGCACCCTTCGAATCCACGAACGTGCCTCGCTCCGAATCCACGAGAGCGGTTGAACCTTGAATCCACAAGGACACGCGAATCCACGCGCCGATTTTGGGGTAAATCGTTGTTTTTGGGTGGTGATGATCCGCCGAATACTTAGATCAAAGATAGATAGGAAATACCATCTAAGTATTCATTAGTTTGATTCAACTCAAGATGTGAGTATGAAAACCTGAATCAAACTAATCAATATAGATGAAGAAACATAGAGTATTATCTAATGATTTCCTTTCTTCTCTCTATGTGGATCTTAGGCCGTATAAAAGATGACGGCTTTTTGGATTATCGGCTTCCCCTTGAAAAAGAGTCATAGGATCTATTTATAGGTTAGAAACCCTAGGAAGGAGATAGGAATCAAAAAACCTACCATTTCTGAAAATTTTACGGACGGCGATCCGGATCGGATTTGGGCGATCCGGATTGCAGTAGCAAGAAAGACGGTTTCCAGAAAAACAAACGTTCGGGATCCGGATCGGAATGCCTGATCCGGATCGTTCATACAATTCAGAAAACTCAACGTTCGGGATCCGGATCGTGAGATGCTGCGATCCGGATTGAAGTAATGTATGAAACAACAACCTTCGGGATCTTGATCGCTGGCTCTGATCCGGATCCTGAACATGTCCGAACACCAGTTTTTGTTTTTTATGCAATTAAAAATTCTTCCAGGTGTTTCTACACTACAAGAAGTATTCGGATCACCAAAAATCTTTAGTTAAACATACCTGATCCTTTTGAATTCTTCTTTCTTGAGATTGAGTTAAATGATCCAACCTTCTTCACCTTCAATCTTCAAGACTTGAACCTTTCACGAAACTACGCCAACTCAAATTCCGTAACACGTGGAGTTTACTGAAACTGCATGAACAGTCCGGACCGTGGATTTCGTTCCGGACCCCGAACCTTGGTTTTTCAGGAATTCTCTGAAAAACAACGACAGTCCTGAACGAGACTAATCCGGTCCGGACCGTCGTGCGGGATAAAATCTGTTACAATCAGTTTTTGATTCTTATCCTCTTCCAATGGTTTCTAACCTATAAGTAAACCCTAAATCTATCTTTTAGGGAAATCCACACTAAGTTTTATCTCTGGGAAATGACGGATAAAAATTAACGGAGAAAAACTTAGAGATCCACATATAGAGAAGAAAGGAAATAACTAGATTTGATTCTATGTTTCTTCATATATATTAATTAATTTGATTCTAGGTTTTCATACTCAGATTTTGAGTAGAATCAAATTAATGAACACTTAGATGGCATTTCCGATCTATCTTTGATCTAAGTATTCGACGGATCATCACCACCAACAAAACAACGATTTTCCCCAAAATCGGCGCGTGGATTCGCGTGGCCTTGTGGATTCAAGGTGCAACCGCTCTCGTGGATTCGGAGCGAGGTACGTTCGTGTGATCGAGACGTACTACCTGGTGGAGATCGTGGATTCGGTCAGACGTCGTGGACTCGACGTTGGACGCCGTGGATTCGGCGTTGGACGCAAATCGTGGATTCGAGGTGCGTTGCGGAGCGAGCGTAGAAGATCAACCCGGAACGTATGGAAAAAGGATGAGTCGTCTGTGAGTGCGTTATATCACCTTTGTACGTGTTATAATCTTACTTGATTTCACCGTGTTATCGGTCCCGTGGTTTTTTACTCCTGGTTTTGGAGTTTTCCACGTAAAAATCTTGCGTGTTATTTTCATTTCCGCATTGGGTTTTTATTGCGGAAAGATTTTTGAGTGTTTATCGTTTTCACCTATTCACCCCCCCTCTAGGTGGTTTTTTCCCTATTTAGATCCTTATTATAGAGGTGACCCAACAAAACCTACTGGCACCTCATCCACACTGGGACGGGACTTATGTAGGCGTCCCACACGGACTATCTCAATCTCAAGCGAACTCTAGTGTATCAACTAGTCGCATCAACAACATGCACCCGGGGCGTAGCTCGAGGGGAGCGTGTAGAGTACCGGGTCTTTGGATAGCGCGCCGACCACACGGATGGCTTGGAGCAGAGAGTTGCCTTCGGCATGTTGCATCTGAGTTCACAGTTGATGCCGGGTTGATTCGGATCAACGCGGAAGCTCCAGCTCGATTCGGGGTTTTTCCGGGCTTTGTAGGCCGATTGAGGATGAGATTGGAAATTTCCGACTTCACCGTGGAATGCCGGAAATTTAGGAACACTTGGAACACGTGTACTTTTGATTTACAGCGAGGTTCGGGAGGTTCCGGACTGACGCGGAGGACCCGGAGGCAAAAAGTGAGTCGGAACTGGCAATTTTGGAGCCGGTATTTGATTTGAGCACCCCGACTCAACGGATGAGCTTTTTGAAGAGAAAAAGCTGTGGACACATGTACTTTTGATTTACAGCGAGGTTCGGGAGGTTCCGGACTGACGCGGAGGACCCGGAGGCAAAAAGTGAGTCGAAACTGGCAATTTTGGAGCCGGTATTTGATTTGAGCACCCCGACTCAACGGATGAGCTTTTTGAAGAGAAAAAGCTGTGGACACGTGTACTTTTGATTTACAGCGAGGTTCGGGAGGTTCCGGACTGACGCGGAGGACCCGGAGGCAAAAAGTGAGTCGGAACTGGCAATTTTGGAGCCGGTATTTGATTTGAGCACCCCGACTCAACGGATGAGCTTTTTGAAGAGAAAAAGTTGTGGACACGTGTACTTTTGATTTACAGCGGAGTTCGGGAGGTTCCGGGCAGCGGCTGAGAGCCCGAAGGCGAAAAGTGAGTTGGAGTTGGATTTTTGGAATTAGTTAATTAGTTAATTAATTAATAAAGCTTTTGCTTTATAAAGGCTCCAACACCCTCCCTCTGCAGCAGAGAAAGAAAGAAAAGGAAGAAAGAAAGAAAGGAAAAGAAAAGAGAGGAAAAGGAAGAAGAAGAAGAGGAAGGAAAGGGGCTTTGAGGCATTTTTGGTCTTGGACTCGCCGTTGGAGGCCGCGTGGAGTTCGTGGGCGTGCGGCGAGCGTCGACGAGCTTGCAGTGCTGTTTTTAGCTTCCGCCGGGGGTGGTTGCTGGGTTTCCGTCGCGTGGACCCGCCAGCTTATTTCGGGACATCCGCGGAGCGCGCGGTCGTGTGGTTGGACGCAGCGTGCTCCGTTTTGCGTGCGGACCTCGTGGAGGCAAGGTAAGTCCCGCTGATCCCAATTGCAAGTGTCGACAAGCAATTGGTGGCATTCTGAGGTGGGTTGGTTTTTCTCTCCAAGTCTACGGACTTCCTTCTAATTCTATTGTGATAGGATTACATGCTAGTTTAAGTATTTTCCTGGAACTTAACTAGCACCCCCGTCATATGTGCATGTGTTTGACCAGACCAATAGAGAACCTTAATCTGGGCTAGGTTCTTTTATGTTTTAGACATCCCACACCGTGCATATCCTTCTGGACATAGTGTTCCTCGCCCGGGTAGTGGGCTGAGTGGTCAGAGTGTTGTGGGACGGGTGTTGCACTCGGGCCGGGGGGCCGAGTGGGGTCTGGTGGCTGGGTTAGGCCAGTGTTAGTGCGTGGGGAACCGTTTCAGGTAAACGGTGGTCCCGGGGTTTTCCTTTCCGCTGTTCTTCTCGTAACCACCCTGTTGTGATCGTGGTGCACGTGTGTTAGCAGGACCTTGAACCCAGAACCTTTTTGGACGAATACATGATTTTGGTCAGGCAGTGATTTCTTCCAAGCCTCTGTAGAAATCTAGAATTTGAAAACCTCTATTTGCTTTTAAATGTTTAAATTTGTCATTTTGGCAAAAGTGGAGTGTTAGTGGGCCAATAGTGGGCCCGGAAATATCGACTTCTGATCGGGATCTGATCTGGAAAATCCGAGATCACCATTGCGATCGTCTCGTCGAAACATAGAAGTTTCATATTCATATGTTTTCGATCCGACGGTCGGATCTTCCAGAAATCATAAATCAAAAAGTGGGCCCGCGACTTAAGTGAATAGTAACCTTTGAATTTTTAACCCCTTGTGATCATGAATGGTCGAACCACTATCTAGAATTTTAACATAGGAGTATGAGTAATGGATCCTAGCTAATTTCGACGTTCTGAGCGCAATGGCACTGACGGATTTCGCGTTTGGCGACCCGTGTGCATCGAAGTGCGTGCGTCGGTTTGCGACATACAGAACAAGATGGCCCGAGATTTCATACGAGCACCAAATCAAACAAATGATTAGCCTATTTTGAAGGTCTCGACGAGCCGGACGTCGTGGCGAAGTCCATTTTCAGTTTCGGCGACTCGAGTGCCTCGAAAAGCGTGAAATACATTGGAAAAGGGTGTATTTTTGAAGAAATCCTATTATTTTATGTACCAAAATTAAAGAGGCTTATAGGATAAGGAGTTGGGTGCATTTTGCACCTACTGAAAGGATCCCGGAGTCTAGGGTTTGGTGTGAACTGAGTTGAAGAAGATTTTGCAAAGAATCTTGCATTGAATTATTTTGTGACTCTTGGTCTCCTACGGGTGAATGCACGAGGAGTTATAGGGGGGAATCCGAGGCATCAACATCTCCTCTGCATCCTCCACATGATGCCGGGGTTGCTGGGGAGGCCAAGGACACAAACCCATTAGCGACCAAACCCGGGAGAGAGAGAGCAAGGAAGCTTGAACCAAACTCTTCCAAGGTGGAGTTGGAGTGCTCTGAGGATTTCTCTGGTGACTGTGGACTCTACTGGAGTTGGCCGAGGTCGCGCGAAGAAGAAGAAGAAGAAGGAACCCGGCTTCTTCCTATCTTCCCCGAATCCGGCCAAGGTAAGAACTCATTAACCCAAGGATGTTTGAGCCCGAGACCTTTAGAAGTAGCTTATATAGTTCCCTAGGATGATCCCTGCAAAGCCCTAGCCTTCCATGCAAAGTGCATGGCCGGCGGGAGGTTGGGTTAGCCGGAACCCTAATAGTGCACCGCCTTGGAACAACTCCGTAACTATGGATCTATATGGGCTGTAATTTGGCGTGCTTGGACTGTTGGTGGTAGTGACCAGCTCCACCCAATTTGGTGGAGTAAGGATCACCCAGTGAGTGGCAGTTTTATGCCCTAGAATTCGGGTTTATTGCAAGTTGGCCGAGGATGCAGCTCCGGCGCCGGCGGGCTTCTCCGACGCCGGCCATCTGCCCAGAGGAGATGATGGGACCCAATGGAGTCCAACCATGCTATCGCATGGCTCCCATGCATCATGAAAATCATGGTGCCATGGATGAACCCGAGAATGGAAGATTTGCGGCCGCCGGCGCTCCGGCCACCTTCGGCCGGGGAGGCATGAACAGGAAGCTTTGTGGTGACCTAAGGAGTAACTTCCTCCAAGTTGCAGAGCTCCAAATTGCCTCGGTTAAAAGATGCCATTAGAGGGCATGAGCTCCAAACCGGAGCTTTGCTCCGCCGCGCCGCCGCCGCACCCCGAGGCCAGCCAAGGGTATGGGAAGCTTACATGCAGCAAATGGCACCTACTGGTGCATTTGGTTGAGCCCCAGACCCTTCGGATGGAGCATCACGAAAATCAATGCAAGGCTTCATCTTCTTCATCATGGGGCTCGGCCAACCCGGGGTTCTGAGGTTGCTTCAGTTGGGGGGAAAGCTCCAGATTCTTCATGGATCAAATCAATCCAAGTTAGAGTGCCTCTAATTTAGTATTTGCAGAGTTTCCAACTTCAAAGTTGCTTATGTGTATGTGTATATAATATGCCCCTAAGATGTTTGATGAAATGCTTCAATGAAGATTAAGTTGGAATTTGATGAAACTGTAAATATGAAACTTGCTCCAAATAGTCCCCTGAGCTCTGTGCTCACTTCAGTTCAAACAGAAACTGAGTGGATTAAAGTTTGGTGCATTGTGAATTAGGGTGTAAGCTTGACCTTGGTTCTGCTTGAACCAGCCCACCTGGGCCTCAACCAGGGTGAGCACTGAGGTCCTGGCAGTGCCCAGACCAACTTTGATATACAAAATGTTCTTGTTTGAAGTTTAAATTAAAAGATGTAGTTGAATCAACCTTTTAGTGAAATGTTTAAATAAAACATGGTTCCGGGCTGTTGGCGAAGTCGCGACAGTGCATTCCTAGCTAATTTGGGGTCACTGAACGCGATGCTCGCGTTAGAAACAGTGTTTGAAGAGCCGGAGAAACAAAAATGCATTAAGGCTATGTTAGTAAAGAATTTTATGGCCCGAAGTTTGCCTCGGGTTGCGTGCTGCCACAAATGTGTGAGCACGGTGTTCAGCAAGTTAAAAGTCACCTGCTGGAAGTGACGGTTTGTTAAAATGAGTTTCCAGTTGAAAGAACGAGCGAAAACAGTGCTCAAATGACACTATTAGTTAAATAATTAGAGGTTTTAAAATGGATCTGGGGTTTAAGTTGTGATTAGTGAATTCGAGGTTGATCAATATGTTTGATTCAGGTCTGTCCAGTTTGCATCTGGTTCTGAGCGTACAGTCGATTCAGTCTTGTCGCCTGCGATTTGACAGGTGGGTTATCTTCGGTCCGGGTTTTATCAGTTCGGCCCTCTGGGGTGCGATACTGGTTGGACCCCTGTTTTTGATAGCTTAAACATTTCTTTGAGCTTGCCTTTCTTTGATTATATTATATCTGCTATCTGCCTGATCTATGCCTGTTATCTGTTCTATTTTGCCTTACATGATTGTCCATAGCACCTCTAGCATTTATACTTTTACTCGGACATTTTCATGGTTGATTAGTGAGCCTGTTTGTTCTGCTGATCAAATGATACATCTCTGAGCACATAGATTTATTTAACTGAGGTTTTACCCCGCTTCGTAGGGTCGCCGGAGTCTGTTCTTGTTTGATAGGACAAAGGCACTGCTCTGCGAGGTTTGGACTTAAATCCAAGCTTCGTAGTGTCGCCTGAGTCTGTTCTTGTTTGATAGGACAAGGGCAATGCTCTTCGAGGTTTGGACTTTTCAAAACAATTTTCTTAAAAATATGTGTTTAAGCTTTATATCATTTGGTTGGTTTGTGTGGTTGAGTTGAGTTTATCTGTGAGCTTCTGTTGAGAGATATTTGCCTTGATCTTGCATATGAGTTGAGATTTATTGATGAGTGTTCCTGCATAAGTGTTGAGTTTCAGTTGATCTTGTCATTGCATCCCAGTGGGGATTTCCCGGCTTGTTGCCGATTACCCGGTCAGTGGACCGTGAGCTTGAGCATTTGCATATGATTCGCCCGCACCGTTGTACTTCACGAATATCAGCGGATTTGCTACCCGTAGCGATGTTCTTTACCGGTAAAGTGGTTAGCTGAGGCAACCCGTGACCCTAGTTTGGGGAATGTCAACCAGGTGGTGCCAAGAGGGCAGCCTCGCCTGAGGTCTTGTGAAGGCCAATATGGTAGCTTGTGATTGGGTCTTTGCGTTTTCATCTATTTGATGCATGAGTTGTTAAGTTGCTTTATATGATTCTATGTGATGCCTCTGATTATAGTTCCATTATTATCTTGCTGATTGTCCTAACTCCTTGATGTGTTGATTATCCTGATACATGTTTTAAATACTGCTAAAATTATCTCCTATGCTTGTACCCAGATTATGAGTTTTGTTTTCCTTACAGCACCAGTTATATATCTGCTTTACCCTAACCCCTGATCTATTACTATCCTCTAGCATTGTATACCAGTAGGTACGATCTGCTATTTCTCGGCTCGTCGTGCCCACTGGGATACACTCCGGTGTGTCTCACACCCTCGGGTGACTGTTTTTCAGGTCAAGCGGGTGTTGAGATGTCGGGACGAGTTGGTGAGATCACGAGATAGAGCTTGACCCTGGACAGGATAAGATCAAGTATTTAATTAATTGTTGTATCAAATGTAATGCAATGTAATTGAGAAGTTGTTGATATTGTAATTTAATCTTGCTTAGTAGATGTACGTAGTTAGTACTCTGGTTGTATGCCAAGTGAGCCGTGCATATATAGAAAAGGGCTCAATCCCCAGTGGGATTGGGACTCTTCTATATATGTGGCGGTCTGTTGCGCCCTGGCTGGCTTTAAACTCTGATTTAAAAAAAAAAATTTTAGACGCTGGTTTTTAAACTCGGGGCGTGACAGATTAGATGGTATCAGAGAAATAGGAAACGCAATGTCTAGGTTTGGCTAGGAACGAACCCTAGGATGACTCGTGTTACGTGAGAGCGCTGGGTAGTGTTCTAAGTCTGATAGGTCAAAACAGAAGTTGTGGGTCGACTGTACTAAAATAAATTCAAGCCCCAAGAATTCTCAGGCCGTGAAAAGGACCCTTGGGCCCTTGAAGAATGGCTTAACCACATGGAAAAGCTATTTAGAGATTTGGACACTGAGGAGCAAGACAAAGTGACACTGGGGGTACATTGCCTCGGTGTCAGCGCAAGCATGTGGTGGCTGCGCTACCAACGCCACAATTTTTCTCCTGAAGCCCCTAAGCCTACGTGGGAGCAATTTAGGGTGGCTCTGTACCACCGCTACCTAAAGGAGACAGCACGAGAAGCATTGGAGCGGGACTTGGAAAACATGCGCCAAGGAGACCACACCCTGAGGGAGTACGAAGAAGAATTTACGAAAATTGCTGACCTGGTGCCACAAGCGGTGCAGGACGAGCGTCGCAAGGTTAGATTATTCACTCAAGGCCTGCGACCCGAGATCCGTCGTCAGTTGTCTTCACATTTGATCACCGACTACGACGAATGCATCGAACGCTGCCTTGCCATTGAGGCTGAATTAAAAATCTCCCGGGCTGAGCGGGCAGCGATGGATAGAGGAAAAGGGATGAAGCGACAGTTCGCTGGAAATGGGGAGGGATCATCTGGATCAAATAGAAGACCCCCTAGACCCCCAGGAAATCAGAACCAAGCAAGTGGTTCTAGGACCTTCAATCGTCAACATAAGGCGAGGCCTTGCGTCTTCTGCGGGGCAGATCATCAACCCATGACTTGCGACCTGCGCCACGGAAGATGCTATAATTGTGGTCAGCCTGGCCATATCTCTGCTAACTGCCCGCGGAGATCTGCTGCAAATCCACCAGCATTGGCTGTGCCACCTCTTGCTGCTCGGCCTCCAGCGCCAACCCAGAGCGTGGCTGCCTCAAGTCGTCCTTCATCGCGCCAAACTGAGGGACCCCCGCCAAGTGACGGGAGGACGGGTCTATGCTCTGACCCAGCATGGCGAGCCGTCAGGGGAAGGCCCATCGGGAGCTTGAAATGTTGAAGCAACGATGTAATAAGTTAATATTTAGAAAACTTTTAAAGTATGTTTTGTTAAGTTTCGGGGACGAAACTTTTTAAAAGTTGTGGGTGATGTAGAAATCTAGAATTTGAAAACCTCTATTTGCTTTTAAATGTTTAAATTTGTCATTTTGGCAAAAGTGGAGTGTTAGTGGGCCAATAGTGGGCCCGGAAATATCGACTTTTGATCGGGATCTGATCTGGAAAATCCGAGATCACCATTGCGATCGTCTCGTCGAAACATAGAAGTTTCATATTCATATGTTTTCGATCCGACGGTCGGATCTTCCAGAAATCATAAATCAAAAAGTGGGCCCGCGACTTAAGTGAATAGTAACCTTTGAATTTTTAACCCCTTGTGATCATGAATGGTCGAACCACTATCTAGAATTTTAACATAGGAGTATGAGTAATGGATCCTAGCTAATTTCGACGTTCTGAGCGCAATGGCACTGACGGATTTCGCGTTTGGCGACCCGTGTGCATCGAAGTGCGTGCGTCGGTTTGCGACATACAGAACAAGATGGCCCGAGATTTCATACGAGCACCAAATCAAACAAATGATTAGCCTATTTTGAAGGTCTCGACGAGCCGGACGTCGTGGCGAAGTCCATTTTCAGTTTCGGCGACTCGAGTGCCTCGAAAAGCGTGAAATACATTGGAAAAGGGTGTATTTTTGAAGAAATCCTATTATTTTATGTACCAAAATTAAAGAGGCTTATAGGATAAGGAGTTGGGTGCATTTTGCACCTACTGAAAGGATCCCGGAGTCTAGGGTTTGGTGTGAACTGAGTTGAAGAAGATTTTGCAAAGAATCTTGCATTGAATTATTTTGTGACTCTTGGTCTCCTACGGGTGAATGCACGAGGAGTTATAGGGGGGAATCCGAGGCATCAACATCTCCTCTGCATCCTCCACATGATGCCGGGGTTGCTGGGGAGGCCAAGGACACAAACCCATTAGCGACCAAACCCGGGAGAGAGAGAGCAAGGAAGCTTGAACCAAACTCTTCCAAGGTGGAGTTGGAGTGCTCTGAGGATTTCTCTGGTGACTGTGGACTCTACTGGAGTTGGCCGAGGTCGCGCGAAGAAGAAGAAGAAGAAGGAACCCGGCTTCTTCCTATCTTCCCCGAATCCGGCCAAGGTAAGAACTCATTAACCCAAGGATGTTTGAGCCCGAGACCTTTAGAAGTAGCTTATATAGTTCCCTAGGATGATCCCTGCAAAGCCCTAGCCTTCCATGCAAAGTGCATGGCCGGCGGGAGGTTGGGTTAGCCGGAACCCTAATAGTGCACCGCCTTGGAACAACTCCGTAACTATGGATCTATATGGGCTGTAATTTGGCGTGCTTGGACTGTTGGTGGTAGTGACCAGCTCCACCCAATTTGGTGGAGTAAGGATCACCCAGTGAGTGGCAGTTTTATGCCCTAGAATTCGGGTTTATGGCAAGTTGGCCGAGGATGCAGCTCCGGCGCCGGCGGGCTTCTCCGACGCCGGCCATCTGCCCAGAGGAGATGATGGGACCCAATGGAGTCCAACCATGCTATCGCATGGCTCCCATGCATCATGAAAATCATGGTGCCATGGATGAACCCGAGAATGGAAGATTTGCGGCCGCCGGCGCTCCGGCCACCTTCGGCCGGGGAGGCATGAACAGGAAGCTTTGTGGTGACCTAAGGAGTAACTTCCTCCAAGTTGCAGAGCTCCAAATTGCCTCGGTTAAAAGATGCCATTAGAGGGCATGAGCTCCAAACCGGAGCTTTGCTCCGCCGCGCCGCCGCCGCACCCCGAGGCCAGCCAAGGGTATGGGAAGCTTACATGCAGCAAATGGCACCTACTGGTGCATTTGGTTGAGCCCCAGACCCTTCGGATGGAGCATCACGAAAATCAATGCAAGGCTTCATCTTCTTCATCATGGGGCTCGGCCAACCCGGGGTTCTGAGGTTGCTTCAGTTGGGGGGAAAGCTCCAGATTCTTCATGGATCAAATCAATCCAAGTTAGAGTGCCTCTAATTTAGTATTTGCAGAGTTTCCAACTTCAAAGTTGCTTATGTGTATGTGTATATAATATGCCCCTAAGATGTTTGATGAAATGCTTCAATGAAGATTAAGTTGGAATTTGATGAAACTGTAAATATGAAACTTGCTCCAAATAGTCCCCTGAGCTCTGTGCTCACTTCAGTTCAAACAGAAACTGAGTGGATTAAAGTTTGGTGCATTGTGAATTAGGGTGTAAGCTTGACCTTGGTTCTGCTTGAACCAGCCCACCTGGGCCTCAACCAGGGTGAGCACTGAGGTCCTGGCAGTGCCCAGACCAACTTTGATATACAAAATGTTCTTGTTTGAAGTTTAAATTAAAAGATGTAGTTGAATCAACCTTTTAGTGAAATGTTTAAATAAAACATGGTTCCGGGCTGTTGGCGAAGTCGCGACAGTGCATTCCTAGCTAATTTGGGGTCACTGAACGCGATGCTCGCGTTAGAAACAGTGTTTGAAGAGCCGGAGAAACAAAAATGCATTAAGGCTATGTTAGTAAAGAATTTTATGGCCCGAAGTTTGCCTCGGGTTGCGTGCTGCCACAAATGTGTGAGCACGGTGTTCAGCAAGTTAAAAGTCACCTGCTGGAAGTGACGGTTTGTTAAAATGAGTTTCCAGTTGAAAGAACGAGCGAAAACAGTGCTCAAATGACACTATTAGTTAAATAATTAGAGGTTTTAAAATGGATCTGGGGTTTAAGTTGTGATTAGTGAATTCGAGGTTGATCAATATGTTTGATTCAGGTCTGTCCAGTTTGCATCTGGTTCTGAGCGTACAGTCGATTCAGTCTTGTCGCCTGCGATTTGACAGGTGGGTTATCTTCGGTCCGGGTTTTATCAGTTCGGCCCTCTGGGGTGCGATACTGGTTGGACCCCTGTTTTTGATAGCTTAAACATTTCTTTGAGCCTGCCTTTCTTTGATTATATTATATCTGCTATCTGCCTGATCTATGCCTGTTATCTGTTCTATTTTGCCTTACATGATTGTCCATAGCACCTCTAGCATTTATACTTTTACTCGGACATTTTCATGGTTGATTAGTGAGCCTGTTTGTTCTGCTGATCAAATGATACATCTCTGAGCACATAGATTTATTTAACTGAGGTTTTACCCCGCTTTGTAGGGTCGCCGGAGTCTGTTCTTGTTTGATAGGACAAAGGCACTGCTCTGCGAGGTTTGGACTTAAATCCAAGCTTCGTAGTGTCGCCTGAGTCTGTTCTTGTTTGATAGGACAAGGGCAATGCTCTTCGAGGTTTGGACTTTTCAAAACAATTTTCTTAAAAATATGTGTTTAAGCTTTGTATCATTTGGTTGGTTTGTGTGGTTGAGTTGAGTTTATCTGTGAGCTTCTGTTGAGAGATATTTGCCTTGATCTTGCATATGAGTTGAGATTTATTGATGAGTGTTCCTGCATAAGTGTTGAGTTTCAGTTGATCTTGTCATTGCATCCCAGTGGGGATTTCCCGGCTTGTTGCCGATTACCCGGTCAGTGGACCGTGAGCTTGAGCATTTGCATATGATTCGCCCGCACCGTTGTACTTCACGAATATCAGCGGATTTGCTACCCGTAGCGATGTTCTTTACCGGTAAAGTGGTTAGCTGAGGCAACCCGTGACCCTAGTTTGGGGAATGTCAACCAGGTGGTGCCAAGAGGGCAGCCTCGCCTGAGGTCTTGTGAAGGCCAATATGGTAGCTTGTGATTGGGTCTTTGCGTTTTCATCTATTTGATGCATGAGTTGTTAAGTTGCTTTATATGATTCTATGTGATGCCTCTGATTATAGTTCCATTATTATCTTGCTGATTGTCCTAACTCCTTGATGTGTTGATTATCCTGATACATGTTTTAAATACTGCTAAAATTATCTCCTATGCTTGTACCCAGATTATGAGTTTTGTTTTCCTTACAGCACCAGTTATATATCTGCTTTACCCTAACCCCTGATCTATTACTATCCTCTAGCATTGTATACCAGTAGGTACGATCTGCTATTTCTCGGCTCGTCGTGCCCACTGGGATACACTCCGGTGTGTCTCACACCCTCGGGTGACTGTTTTTCAGGTCAAGCGGGTGTTGAGATGTCGGGACGAGTTGGTGAGATCACGAGATAGAGCTTGACCCTGGACAGCCGATAAGATCAAGTATTTAATTAATTGTTGTATCAAATGTAATGCAATGTAATTGAGAAGTTGTTGATATTGTAATTTAATCTTGCTTAGTAGATGTACGTAGTTAGTACTCTGGTTGTATGCCAAGTGAGCCGTGCATATATAGAAAAGGGCTCAATCCCCAGTGGGATTGGGACTCTTCTATATATGTGGCGGTCTGTTGCGCCCTGGCTGGCTTTAAACTCTGATTTAAAAAAAAAAATTTTAGACGCTGATTTTTAAACTCGGGGCGTGACAGCCTCGCAAAGTCGCCTGAGTCTGTTCTTGTTTGATAGGACGAGGGCATTAGCTCTTCGAGGCTTGGGCATAAAACTTGATTTCAAAGGGTTTTCCTAAAAAGACTAAAAATCATTAAAAGATGGATTTCTCTCAGATTGAATGGTTTTCTGAAATAAATGACATGGTTTCTTATAAACTTATCCACCGAGCGGATTCGAGTGATCTGGGTTCTAAGGGCTGTTCTCTTTTTTGGGGACGTAGGTGTTAGTCTCCTGGGGTTTCGGACCCTTCGTAGATCTGGCTGTGGAGCATCTCCGGCCGTGAGCTTGTGTGTTGAGTTGAGTGGGGTGTTCTTGTGGGAGCCGTGGGAGAGACGGTGGTCCCAGCTGTGTGGTACTTTCGTTGAGAGGGTCAGTGTTGTGAGATTGAGTCGTGGAGGGTTCTCCGACTGAGTTGTGCTTTGAGCATCGAGATACCGATCTGTTTGATCGAGGACTATAGCCTGCAGGAGCCACTTGTGAGACAGTGTTACTGATGAGATACTTGAGTTCGGTGGGGTCGCACCCCTCGAGCTACGCCCCGGGTGCGTTGATGATTCCGAGCCTGATGAGGCTGCGATGATGATACCGAGCCTGACGAGGCTGCGATGATGCGCCTAGTTCATATACTAGAGGTCGCTTGATACCCCTGGCCGAGCTACCATGGGGTCACTGTGTGAGATATCGAGTTTGTCCGATTGGACACCCTGGTTGATACACCAGGGGGCGCAGGCTTGACTCGACTGGACCCTGTGGGGCAGTCGCTGAGATTTGGGTTACACTGAGAGAGTGATGGCGTAGCATGTGTCATTGTAGAGTGTCTTGAGTAGTACTTGTGACATATTGTCAGCAGTGAGTGGCTGCATACCATCATCCATAGTCTCCTCCTATTGAGCATAGTAGATAGAGGCATGATAGCTGTAGATTCTTTTCCAGCTTATTTTCATTATCAGTCTTATCTGTTATCTTATGCCTCTAGTAGACTTAGTGGGCAGACCGTGGTTCTTGGAGACGGTACCCACTGAGAACTACTGTAGGATGTAGTTCTCACACCCTCTGTCGGTGACAGGTTGCTGAGGCTTTCTTCCGTTCCTGCTGGGCTTGACTGGACGGACCGAGGACAGGGAGTCGCGTGATAGTTCCCTACCAGCATTGTTACTTTAGAGAGAGGTAGATGTACCATCCCGGATTGTGGGAGTTGGTTATGTTTCCTGTTAGCTATCTCCCATTTGGATTTGTAGATGTTGTATAGGTGGACTTCTATTTGTATCATATGATTTTGGGAGATAGGCTATGTGTTGTTGCAACTTTGTAGTTGTGAAATTTTATAGTACAGCTTTTTATCCGCTCTGATATCTGTGTAGCTGTAGTTTTGTCTTTTGCAGGCTAGACGCTTCGTCTGTACGGCAGTTTCCGTACAGATGGCGGATCTGTTAGCGAGCCCGGGTCGCAGTTTCGACCCCGGGGCGTGACAGAGCGACCCCACCGAACTCAAGTATCTCATCAGTCTCAACTGTCTCATAAGCGGCACATGCAGGCTATAATCCACGATCAAACAGATCGGTAACTCGATGCTCAAAAGCACAACTCAGTCGGAAAAAGACTCCACGACTCAATCAGAAAAAGTCCAAACACTCACAGCTAATAACGAAGATGGGTCCGAGAACCCCGAGAGACTAGAACCTACAACCCAAATCAAACAAGAACAGGCCCTAGGCATAGCCCCTCGTTGTTCTCGACCCAGAGAGAAGGCAGACCTTAGAACCCAGACCACTCGAATCATCTCGAGTGGTTAATTTATAGGAAAAATGTGACATTCCTTACTGAAAGCCATTTGATCTGAAAGAAATCCATATTTAATGTTTTTTAGTTCTTTTTAGGAAAACAATTGAAAACAAGTTTTATATCCAAGCCTCGTAGAGCTAATGCCTTTGTCCAATCAAACAAGAACAGACTCGGGCGACCCTACGATGCTCGGAAGAAAACATTGGTTGACTAAAATCATATGTGTGTCCAAAAACAGTTCTGGGTTCAAGGTCCTGCTATCACTGGTATACAGCTGCCACTGACACAGTGGCGACAATAAAACAAGAAACCAAAACATCTCGGGACCGCCGTCTACCCAAACGGCTCCCGCCACAAATGAACGATCAACTACATCTACCAGACTCCACTCTGCTCCCAAGCACGAGTGTAAATGCATCCCACACTAAAAGAAACCCGACCACTCGGCCCACTACCCGGGAGAGTAAAACAGTATGTCCAGGAAAAAAAGAAGTGTGGATGTTTAAAGCAGAATAAACCTAGCCCAAGTTGGAGTTTTCTACAGTCTGGCTGAACATGCTGCATATGACGGGGGTGCTAGGTCAAGTTCCAAGATAACAAGAATTCTTACAGATAGTAGGAAACAAGAGATTGCATGATCATCAAATAACTCTAGAATTATCAGCTATCACATTCTAGCATGCTACACAAGAATATCACTATCTTGTATGGTCCTACTGTAGCAGATTTAATGCACATTCCATCAATCTTGGAGACAGGGCTACCCACCTGAAAGTGCACAACTATCTAATATCCAAAAAGCTGAATTGTACCGGGACAATCCACCGATTTCCACGAATCCGCCCGGCCCAAAACCTCCCAAAATACCTCCTGGATACAAAAATATGGCCCAAAAATACAATTACAACAAAATCCTAAGTGTGCTGTCCAAGCTGAGATTTCAGTCCCAAAGATGCAATATTTTAACCTGCAAACAATGCTCCAAAAATTCCAATAAAAATACTACAGCGATCGTCGCGTCAAGACCTTCGAAACGAGTACCTGCACGTCCAATTCCGAGCCCCGTAGGCCGAGTTACAAATTCCACAGTACAGGCGCGCAAAACTCACAACCACACAACTGTAAAACTCTGCGCAGTAAAAGGGGAAACAGTATACCATCGGGCAAGCCTCAGAAAAATCCCAGAAAAATACGATGATAATCCTGGCGACGAGTAAATGCAAAAACTATATAGGCTCATCTCGATCCGACCCTCGAGTGCGGAGATAAAATTCTGGCAAGGGGCAGCTGTCCAAAAACTCCACCAGCAAACAGTGGCTTAGAAATGTCTCTAAAATTATGCCACAATCTCAGAATCCGGCAAGATGATCAACACGAAAGTCGAAGACGTACCTCTCGTGAATCCAACGCCGCAAAAAAAGCCCAAAAATACTTTCGGAGCAGCTCTGTGGACCTCACAGACCGAAATGGGACGGAAACGGGCCTCCGAAGAAGAAATGTCGTTCTGCGCTACGATGCCGAAGTCGTCAACGCCGCGGCTTCCAAAAATTCCGAAACTCCACCTGTAGTGATCCGGCCTTTCGGGGGTATTTTTGACTTAGGTATAGTCATTTAAGCCTTTAAGTGAAATAAAATTATTCAATTCTTGAAGTTGGCCATTGTGAGATGCTAGTATTTTTCTGCGATAGAGCGCGGAAAAAGAAAGCCGACGGCGCGATCGGATCTGAAATCCGATATCGGGAACCCCCTGAACGGGACCCAAAGTGATATGGTAATTAGTGGTGCATCGGAATCCGTGCTAAATATCTTGCACCCGTTAGAGATAAGGTGGTTTATCTCGTGGGGGATAATTAATTAGTTAATTAATTATCCCAGACGGAAAATTAATTAATTCTCTTACGTACGAATTAAAGAGGAATTAATTAAAGGTAAAGTACGACTATATAAGGGATCCTGAGTATCGGAAAGGAAAAGAAAAGAAAATAAAAACCCTAATCGGAGAGAAGGGAAAAAAAAAAAGAAAAGACGGAACCCTAGCCGGAAGAAAGGGAAAGGAGAAAGAGAAGGAGCCCGATCTTCCCGGACACCGAACCGAAGGCAAGAACGCGACCGGACAACCTTCCCGTCGATCTTCGGTTAGTAAAATAATTTATTTAAATTATTTGGGAGTTTTCCGTCATCTCTTTCGTTGAGTTCTTGGTGGTCTTTAATCGAGTTCTTGTTATCGGACCTCCGACCGACGTTTTGGTTGTTCGTCGATCGTTGGTTTAGTCGTTAGAATTATCGTGTTTTTATTCGGAGATTTTTGGGATGTTTCGTTGGAACATAGTGGGTTAACGGGAGGCCGCCGCCGCCGTTTTTAAACGGGAGGCCGCCGCCGCCGTTACCATGGTCGCGGGGTCTTCGCCGGAGTCGCACGGGAGCGAAAACGGAGAAGAAACCGCGAAACGGGAGCGCAAACGGAGAAGAAATCGCGAAACGGGAAGTTACTGTGCTTTTCCGTACAGCACGGTCCACGGGTCCAGGCGTGCACCCGGTGCACGCCTGCAACATCGAAGGCCAAGAACCGGCGCACAAATCCGTGCGCCGGCCCGGCCCGTCCAGCACGGTGCACGCGCTGGGCGTGCACCCGGTGCGCGACGCCGCGGCCGAATGCGTGAACCCGGCGCGCGCCAGCACCGTGCGCGGCCCGGCCCGTCCCGCCTGGTGCACGCTCCTGTGTGCACTCGGCGCATGCCGCCGCCGCCTGATGCCGTAAACCCGGTCCACGGTTTCTCCTGTGCACCACCCGACAGCCCAAAGATCGGTAGCTCCGTTTTTGTCCGTTTTTCCACCGTTTTGAACGCCGTTTTCGCCGTTGGGATCGTTATTTCCGTGGCTTTCTTGGCATGGCCACCTGGGACCTTCTTGGTCATTATTTTATTAGGTCGGGTGCTAATTTCGCCGACGCTCCGCGCCTCGACGAAATCGTCGGGGGCGTGCCGTCGGGTCTCTTTTCTCATCATTTCCGCCGTCGGGGCCTTCTTGGTCTAACCAGGGACGTCCCGAGTGGGCTACCGATTGAGGATTGAGTTTTGTTGGACTTTCCCGTCGAAAAGAGTAAAGTGGGTCTTTTGTTTTCAGATGTTAGTACACGCTTTTGACTATAGTTATCCGTGCGGACTTTCTTTAGGTCCAGACGCGCAGCGGGGGTGCGCGAAAGATTCGGGTGTTCCGATCTCTCTCCAAATAGGTGGGTACGGTTGCTGTAAATACAGCCAGTGCAGTAAGTGCATCTATCGTCATTAAAGTGCTCTCAATTTATCTAACAAAGTAGATGGACAGTTTAACCTTTCGCATAATCGTGTTTTTATCTAACAATTGAAGTGGCTGCGGTCGCATTGTTCATGACACGCCGATCTCGGCAAATCTGTTTTGGGATGCTGCACGTACACAGGCGGATTGGGCTCCGCATGGGTGTACTTTTCCGGAAGAGTGGTCTTGTATGACCCGTGTTCCTCACAAAAGTGTGGGTGCCGTGAGGACCCCTTCGCGCCCGCTGGGAATAGCACACCAGCACCGTGGAAGGGGTAAATGCATCAAAGTAGGTACTTGTGCACGAGGGGAGACTTTAGTCTCTCCGATAGATAATCTGGGGTTGGTGCCCAATTTAATTGATAATTCTGGGGTTGGTGCCCAGCTTAACATGTGCAGGGTTGTAGCGAAATGGTTTTAGTGTTTCCGGTTTGCTCCTTATTCCTTATTGTTATTAGACATCTACTTTGTTTGTCACTGACATTACTCACTCCGTGACAGGCGCTACGAGAGGCGTTAGCCGGGAGTTTGTCGAGACTGCGTCGCGAGGGCCGTAGTCAGGACACTTGGTTATTATCATTATCTCATTTCTTTTACGCATTTAGTTAATTTGCTTGTGGGTAGTAATAATCGTGGACATGTATTATTTAGCACTGTGGATGAGTTGTACGTTTATAGTTTGGTTCTTTTGGTGATGTTTTTGTATGCGGCATGTTTTCATGATAAACTAAATGACTTCGAAAAGGTTTTCTCAAAATGAAGTGTCGTGTGGGCACGGGTTTTGCAACTGCTGGTTTTATCCTTTCTAAAACATTGATGCCGCTTTATTATTCCGCTTGATGTTGAATGTCTATTGTATGGTTGATGGTTGGTGTTTGATGTATGTTGTTGTAAGTGAGACGCCGTGCATATACAAAGGAGACTCTGTCCGCGGACAGGGAGAATTTGTGTATGTGGCGGTCTGGCACGCACCGGGGATGAGGTTTAAATTACCTGGTTAGAAGAAAAAAAAATACACACGATTTTCCGCTTAAATAGACTCAAAAACCCCCGGGGGCGTGACAGATTAAATGGTATCAGAGAAAACAACCATAACCATAGTAGACGTGATCCACATCCACAGTGCAGGGTACCACAAGCAAATTAGACTTGAGATAACCAAGGTATAAGTGCGTAGTACGTGAGAGTACGGGAAAAAGGGGACGTAATGTAGGCGTAATCATAAGACAGGGTATTAGGGTTATAACCTTAGGGTTAACGTGGTTTCTTTGTCTATAGCGGACGATGGCCCGGACTAGATCGTCCACCGAGAATGCGGACGCAGACAGAGTGACCCCGACCACCGCAGAGAACCAGCTCCTCCGACAACAACTGCGGGAAATGGCCGGGCAACTAGCGACGCTGACGGAGCAGGTTCGTCACCTGACGCAGCGACAGGCAACCGCGCCAGCCGAGCGCGATCCAACCCCTCCGCCCGAAACCACCGCACCCACTACGGGACCGCAAGGGACGGGTGGTACGACGACGGAACAGCCCCCATCCCCAAGGGACGTATCTACTCCGACGACCACGGGGCCCGTGATGGGAGCGACGGCAGGGGAGGCCGGAACGACCCCTACTCTCGGGGGGTCCGCCGCGGTAGAAGGGAACACGGAGCAACGAACGACGCGAGAAAGGGTCAGGACGAATTTGGCTGGGTTCAAGAAGCATGACCCTCCCATTTTTGAGGGAGAGACGACCGATCCATGGGTCGTCGAGAAATGGGTGGATACCATGGAAAAACTCTTCGAGGACCTACTGATGGAGGAACACGAGCGGGTTCCACTAGCCGTCCACTTCCTCGAGGGGAATGCACGCATCTGGTGGAAGACGGTACGCCCGGATCCAACTACAAACGACCCGCTACCGACATGGACGGCCTTTAGAGAGGAACTTTTTGACGCTTTCTTCTCCAATAGCGTCAAGCGACAACTGGAAGACGACCTGAAGAACATTAGACAAGGGAACCGCTCGGTCATGGAATATCAAAGGGAGTTTGTAAGATTGGTTAACTGCGTCCCGTTTGTTATACGAGATGAACCTCACAAGGCCCGTCTTTTTGTGGACGGGTTACGGAGCGACATCTTCGAGATGGTTCAGGCAGCGGACCTGCGAACGTTCAGGGAAGTGGTGGATAGGGCCACCATAGTGGAGCGGGGGTTCGCTATCACCCGAGCTCGACGGGAGGGATCAGAAAATAACCAGGAGAGGAAGCGGACACAGACTTACCCGGGAGGGGGTCCGTCCGGTGGGAGCCGACCCCCAAAGTACCCCAAGACGCAACAAGGAAGCAAGAGTGCACCTATTGGAAAGCCGCGACCAGCAAACAAGCCATGCGTTATTTGCGGAGCATCGCATCCAGTGACGGAATGCCCTAAGAGACAGGACCACTGTTACCGCTGCGGCAAACCAGGGCATCTCCGATTCAACTGTCCCCTGAACACTGGAGCGGCATCTTCCACAGCCTCCACCCCGACGGCACAGCCACCAGGACGGGGTAGAGCATCAACGGGGATGCCTCCACACCCTCCGGCGCCAAGGGCAGAAGGAGAATCGCGACCACAACCAGGAGGGAGGCTCTACTCCATGGGACAACATGGAGCGACACTGCAAGAGGAGGCGGTCGCAGGTATTACCTCTGTTTCTAATTTCCGGGCACGAACCCTGTTTGACACCGGGGCGACTCGCTCCTTTATTTCCCGCACTTTTGCACAAACACATATGCTAGAGAGTAGTCCCCTTGATGTCTTACTGACCGTCCAGACCCCCGGGGGGCCAATCGCGGCAACTGGCCTAGTACCCTCTTGTTCAATAAGACTGGGAAGGTTGTCGTGCCCCTGGGACCTGGTGGTCATACCGCTAAAGGAATACGACGTGGTTTTGGGCATGGACTGGCTTACCGAGTATCAGGCGGTCATCGACTGCGAGAAGCGCCAGGTGCAACTACAGAAGCCGGGATTTCCAGAAAATGTGTACTTGCTATGTAAAAGCACTTCCTTTTTGGCTATCATCTCCGCGTCGCGAGCTAGGAAGTTAATGGAGGGCGGGTGCGTGGCCTATCTAGCCTCAGTAGATTTAGCCACCCGACCCGTTCCCTCGCCTTCCGAAATTCCCGTGGTAAGGGAATTTCTGGACGTATTTCCGGCAGAGCTCCCCGGAGCGCCGCCGGAACGAGAAGTCGACTTTCCCATTGAACTACTTCCCGGCACCAAACCCATCACCAAGGCACCGTACAGGATGGCCTTCGCGGAGTTGAAGGAACTCAAGGCACAGTTGGAGGACCTTTTGGATAAGGGCTTCATCAGACCTAGCGCGTCGCCCTGGGGCGCGCCCGTCCTGTTTGTGAGAAAGAAGGACGGAAGTCTCCGGTTGTGTATCGACTACCGGGAGATAAATAAGGTCACCGTTAAGAACAAGTACCCCCTGCCAAGGATCGACGACCTTTTCGACCAATTACAGGGGGCGGCGGTGTTTTCAAAGATTGACCTGCAGTCGGGCTATCATCAGGTCCAAGTAAAGGGGGAGGACATCCCCAAAACGGCTTTTCGGACTCGCTACGGTCATTACGAATTTACTGTAATGCCGTTCGGGCTCACGAATGCCCCGGCAGTGTACATGGACATGATGAACAGGGTGTTCAAACCCTTTCTGGATTTATTCGTGGTGGTCTTCATCGACGATATCCTCATCTATTCCCGTACAGATGAGGAACATGAAGAACATCTGCGCACCGTCCTCCAGACCCTACGGGAACAGAAACTCTACGCCAAACTCAAAAGTGTGAGTTTTGGCTCCGAGAGGTTGGCTTCTTGGGACATGTAATCTCGGCGGCTGGGGTCGCAGTCGACCCGAAGAAGATAGATTCGGTGACGGACTGGACCCAACCGACGACGGTAACGGAGATTCGAAGCTTCCTGGGGTTAGCCGGGTACTATCGGCGCTTCGTGAAGGATTTCTCCAGGATAGCCGCCCCCTTAAACCGCTTGACTAAAAAGGGGGAAAAGTTCATCTGGACGGACAAATGTCAGAGGAGCTTCGAGGAGCTCAAGGATAGATTGACGCGAGCTCCGATCCTCGCCCTGCCGGAACCAGGGGAGGATTATGAAGTGTATTGCGATGCGTCGCGAAACGGACTGGGTGGAGTGCTCATGCAACGGGGGAAGGTTATAGCCTATGCGTCAAGGCAGCTCAAAGAATACGAGCGAAACTACCCCGTGCACGATTTGGAACTCGCAGCGGTTGTGTTCGTCCTCAAGCTTTGGAGACACTACCTGTACGGGGCACACTGCAATGTGTACTCGGATCATAAAAGTCTTAAGTATCTTTTCACCCAAAAGGGGTTAAATTTGCGACAAAGACGATGGCTCGAGCTATTGAAGGATTACGATTTAACGATCCACTACCACCCGGGAAAGGCAAATGTGGTGGCCGACGCCCTGAGCCGTAAGGGGCAGGCCGAGAAAGCAGGGGTAGGTGCCATCACCCAACAAGATAGTCTGATTGCGGAATTTTCGCAACTAAGACTAGAGGTAGTGCCGGCGGGTACAGTCGAACGACTTCTGACACTGGTGGTCAGACCTACCCTGCTTGACAGAATTCTCGAGGGGCAGTCAACTGATGACCAACTCCAGCTGGTGCGAAGTAGAGTGACTGCCGACCAAGGAGGAGACTTCGCTGTAAACTCCGACGGCACGATACGATTTCGGGGACGAATCTGCGTGCCGGATCTACCGGAACTCAAAGAGGAAATCCTGCGGGGGGCGCATACCGCTCCATATACAGCGCATCCCGGGGGAACGAAGATGTACAAGGACGTCAATCAGACCTTCTGGTGGCCCAAAATGAAGGGAGACGTGACTCGGGTTGTGGCACACTGCCTGGTGTGCCAACGAGTGAAGGCCGAGCACCAGCGTCCAGCAGGAAAATTGCAACCCTTACCGGTACCCGTGTGGAAGTGGGACATGATTACCATGGATTTTGTGACCGGGTTCCCGAGATCGTCACAGGGACACGATGCAATATGGGTAATCGTGGACCGTCTGACGAAATCGGCCCACTTTCTGCCCATACACACGACGTGGGCGCGGGAACGACTGGCGCAAACCTACATCAACGAGATAGTAAGGTTGCATGGGGTGCCGACGTCCATCACGTCGGACAGGGACACACGATTTGTGTCAAACTTTTGGCAGAGCCTGCAGCGAGCAATGGGAACCAAGTTGCACTTCAGTACGGCTTTTCACCCGCAGACCGACGGACAATCAGAGCGGGTGATACAAATTGTGGAGGACATGCTTCGGGCATGCGTTTTAGACCTGGGCGAAGGATGGGCACGGTGTTTGCCCCTAGTGGAATTTGCCTATAATAACAGTTACCAGGCCAGCATTCAGATGGCACCATACGAGGCCCTGTACGGGCGCCGCTGTCGGTCTCCAATATGCTGGGACGACCTGGGTGAGCGTAAGATTCTGGGGCCAGATTTGGTGGAGGAGACCGAAGCAAAGGTGCGGTTGATTAGACAAAGACTACAGACCGCCCAGAGCAGACAAAAAAGCTACGCGGACAACAGACGCAGAGACTTAGAGTTCATGGTGGGTGAACATGTGATGCTCCGAGTTTCGCCCTCCAAGGGGAACCGACGCTTCGGCATAAAAGGAAAGTTAAGCCCGAGGTACGTAGGACCGTTCGAGATCCTAGAACGCATAGGACCGGTGGCGTACCGATTAGCTCTGCCGCCGAATCTCGAACGAGTCCATAACGTATTCCATGTCTCAATGCTCCGGAGATACCTAGCTGATCCCTCTCATGCCTTGGATGCCTCCACCATCGAGTTGCGAGAGGATTTAAGCGTCGAGGAGACGCCGGTGCGGATTTTGGCGAGAGAGGACAAGAAGTTGCGCAATCGAACTATCCCCTATGTGAAGGTCCAGTGGAGCAACCACGAAGAGCGCGAGGCGACGTGGGAACTGGAATCGAAGATGAGGGAATGTTTTCCCGAATTGATTAGTGGGGTTTGTACTTAAGTTTCGGGACGAAACTTTTTATAAAGTGTGAGTGGTGTAGTGATCCGGTCTTTCGGGGGTATTTTTGACTTAGGTATAGTCATTTAAGCCTTTAAGTGAAATAAAATTATTCAATTCTTGAAGTTGGCCATTGTGAGATGCTAGTATTTTTCTGCGATAGTGCGCGGAAAAAGAAAGCCGACGGCGCGATCGGATCTGAAATCCGATATCGGGAACCCCCTGAACGGGACCCAAAGTGATATGGTAATTAGTCGTGCATCGGAATCCGTGCTAAATATCTTGCACCCGTTAGAGATAAGGTGGTTTATCTCGTGGGGGATAATTAATTAGTTAATTAATTATCCCAGACGGAAAATTAATTAATTCTCTTACGTACGAATTAAAGAGGAATTAATTAAAGGTAAAGTACGACTATATAAGGGATCCTGAGTATCGGAAAGGAAAAGAAAAGAAAATAAAAACCCTAATCGGAGAGAAGGGAAAAAAAAAAAGAAAAGACGGAACCCTAGCCGGAAGAAAGGGAAAGGAGAAAGAGAAGGAGCCCGATCTTCCCGGACACCGAACCGAAGGCAAGAACGCGACCGGACAACCTTCCCGTCGATCTTCGGTTAGTAAAATAATTTATTTAAATTATTTGGGAGTTTTCCGTCATCTCTTTCGTTGAGTTCTTGGTGGTCTTTAATCGAGTTCTTGTTATCGGACCTCCGACCGACGTTTTGGTTGTTCGTCGATCGTTGGTTTAGTCGTTAGAATTATCGTGTTTTTATTCGGAGATTTTTGGGATGTTTCGTTGGAACATAGTGGGTTAACGGGAGGCCGCCGCCGCCGTTTTTAAACGGGAGGCCGCCGCCGCCGTTACCATGGTCGCGGGGTCTTCGCCGGAGTCGCACGGGAGCGAAAACGGAGAAGAAACCGCGAAACGGGAGCGCAAACGGAGAAGAAATCGCGAAACGGGAAGTTACTGTGCTTTTCCGTACAGCGCGGTCCACGGGTCCAGGCGTGCACCCGGTGCACGCCTGCAACATCGAAGGCCAAGAACCGGCGCACAAATCCGTGCGCCGGCCCGGCCCGTCCAGCACGGTGCACGCGCTGGGCGTGCACCCGGTGCGCGACGCCGCGGCCGAATGCGTGAACCCGGCGCGCGCCAGCACCGTGCGCGGCCCGGCCCGTCCCGCCTGGTGCACGCTCCTGTGTGCACTCGGCGCATGCCGCCGCCGCCTGATGCCGTAAACCCGGTCCACGGTTGCTCCTGTGCACCACCCGACAGCCCAAAGATCGGTAGCTCCGTTTTTGTCCGTTTTTCCACCGTTTTGAACGCCGTTTTCGTCGTTGGGATCGTTATTTCCGTGGCTTTCTTGGCATGGCCACCTGGGACCTTCTTGGTCATTATTTTATTAGGTCGGGTGCTAATTTCGCCGACGCTCCGCGCCTCGACGAAATCGTCGGGGGCGTGCCGTCGGGTCTCTTTTCTCATCATTTCCGCCGTCGGGGCCTTCTTGGTCTAACCAGGGACGTCCCGAGTGGGCTACCGATTGAGGATTGAGTTTTGTTGGACTTTTCCGTCGAAAAGAGTAAAGTGGGTCTTGTGTTTTCAGATGTTAGTACACGCTTTTGACTATAGTTATCCGTGCGGACTTTCTTTAGGTCCAGACGCGCAGCGGGGGTGCGCAAAAGATTCGGGTGTTCCGATCTCTCTCCAAATAGGTGGGTACGGTTGCTGTAAATACAGCCAGTGCAGTAAGTGCATCTATCGTCATTAAAGTGCTCTCAATTTATCTAACAAAGTAGATGGACAGTTTAACCTTTCGCATAATCGTGTTTTTATCTAACAATTGAAGCGGCTGCGGTCGCATTGTTCATGACACGCCGATCTCGGCAAATCTGTTTGGGATGCTGCACGTACACAGGCGGATTGGCCTCCGCATGGGTGTACTTTTCCGGAAGAGTGGTCTTGTATGACCCGTGTTCCTCACAAAAGTGTGGGTGCCGTGAGGACCCCTTTGCGCCCGCTGGGAATAGCACACCAGCACCGTGGAAGGGGTAAATGCATCAAAGTAGGTACTTGTGCACGAGGGGAGACTTTAGTCTCTCCGACAGATAATCTGGGGTTGGTGCCCAATTTAATTGATAATTCTGGGGTTGGTGCCCAGCTTAACATGTGCAGGGTTGTAGCGAAATGGTTTGGTGTTTCCGGTTTGCTCCTTATTCCTTATTGTTATTAGACATCTACTTTGTTTGTCACTGACATTACCCACTCCGTGACAGGCGCTACGAGAGGCGTTAGCCGGGAGTTTGTCGAGACTGCGTCGCGAGGGCCGTAGTCAGGACACTTGGTTATTATCATTATCTCATTTCTTTACGCATTTAGTTAATTTGCTTGTGGGTAGTAATAATCGTGGACATGTATTATTTAGCACTGTGGATGAGTTGTACGTTTATAGTTTGGTTCTTTGGTGATGTTTTTGTATGCGGCATGTTTTCATGATAAACCAAATGACTTCGAAAAGGTTTTCTCAAAACGAAGTGTCGTGTGGGCACGGGTTTTGCAACTGCTGGTTTTATCCTTTCTAAAACATTGATGCCGCTTTATTATTCCGCTTGATGTTGAATGTCTATTGTATGGTTGATGGTTGGTGTTTGATGTATGTTGTTGTAAGTGAGACGCCGTGCATATACAAAGGAGACTCTGTCCGCGGACAGGGAGAATTTGTGTATGTGGCGGTCTGGCACGCACCGGGGATGAGGTTTAAATTACCTGGTTAAAGAAAAAAAATACACACGATTTTCCGCTTAAATAGACTCAAAAACCCCCGGGGGCGTGACACCACCAAAAGATGCACAAGAAGACGACGAACAAATTTGCTTAAGGGCTCAAAGTGAAAGGGCTCGGGAAAAACCTCCACAAGGCTGAGAACATGGCCAATTTATAGGCCCACAGGAAAAAGCAGCCAAAAGCCCACTGTCACGCCCCGGGGTCGAAACTGCGACCCGGGCTCGCTAACAGATCCGCCATCTGTACGAAAACTGCCGTACAGACGCAGCGTCTAGCCTGCAAAAGACAAAACTACAGCTACACAGATACCAGAGCGGATAAAAAGCTGTACTATAAAATTTTTCTCAACTACAAGTTGCTACAACTCATAGCCTATCTCCCAAAATTAGATGATACAAAGAGAAGTGCACCTATACAACATCTACAAATCCAAATGGGAGATAGCTAACAAGAAACATAACCCACTCCCACAATCCGGGATGGTACATCTACCTCTCTCTAAAGTAACAATGCTGGTAGGGAACTATCACGCGACTCCCTGTCCTCGGTCCGTCCAGTCAAGCACAGCAGGAACGGAAGAAAGCCTCAGCAACCTGTCACCGACAGAGGGTGTTAGAACTACATCCTACA
The DNA here is from genome assembly GCA_029204045.2 of Tillandsia leiboldiana. Classification (NCBI taxonomy): domain Eukaryota; kingdom Viridiplantae; phylum Streptophyta; class Magnoliopsida; order Poales; family Bromeliaceae; genus Tillandsia; species Tillandsia leiboldiana. The sequence continues at coordinate 1,998 of JAQNDB010001779.1, read as the reverse complement.
GTAGTTCTCAGTGGGTACCGTCTCCAAGAACCACGGTCTGCCCACCAAGTCTCGCAGAGGCATAAGATAGAGAAAAGACTGATGATAAGATAAATAAGCTGGAAAAAGAATCTACAGCTATCATGCCTCTATCTACTATGCTCAATAAGAAGAGACTATGGATGATGGTATGCAGTCACTCAACTGCTGACAATATGTCACAAGTACTAAGCCCAAGACGCTCTACTATGACACATGCTAAGCCATCACTCTCTCAATGTATCACAATCTCAGCGACTGCCCCCACAGGGTCCAGTCGAGTCAAGCCTGCGCCCCCTGGTGTATCAACAGTGTGTCCCAACGGACAACTCGATATCTCACACAGTGAACCCCATGGTAGCTCGGCCAGGGGTATCAAGCGACCTCTAGTATATGAACTAGGCGCATCATCGCAGCCTCGTCAGGCTCGGTATCATCATCGCAAGCCTCATCAGGCTCGGAATCATCAACGCACCCGGGGCGTGGTTCGAGGGGTGCGACCCCACCGAACTCAAGTATCTCATCAGTATCACTGTCTCACAAGTGGCTCCTACAGGCTGTGGTCCTCGATCAAACAGATCGGTATCTCGATGCTCAAAGCACAAACTCAGTCGGAGAACCCTCCACGACTCAATCTCACAACACAGACCCACTCAACGAAGGTACTACACAGCTGGGACCACCGTCTCTCCCCACGGCTCCCACAACACAACTCCACTGAACTCAACACTCAACTCACGGCCGGAGCTACTCCACGGCCAGATCTACGAAGGGTCCGAAACCCTGGGAGACTAACATCTACGTCCCCAAGAGAGAAAGCAGCCCTTAGAACCCAGATCACTCGAATCCGCTCGGGTAGGATAAGTTTATAAGAAACCATGTCATTTATTCAGAAATCATTCGATCTAGAGAAAGCCATCTTATATGATTTTTAGTCTTTTAGGAAAACCCTTTGAAATCAAGTTTTATGCCCAAGCCTCGAAGAGCTGATGCCTTCGTCCCAACGGACGGAAACAGACTCAGACAACCTTGCGAGGCTTGGAAGAAACATTGGCTGACTAAAATCATGTATTTATCAAAAAGGTTCTGGGTTCCAGGTCCTGCTAACACACGTGCACCACGCTCCCAACCTGGTGGTGCGAGAAGAACAGTGGAAAAGGAAAAACCCCGGGACCACCGTTTATCTGAAACGGCCCCCAAAATGCTAAACACTGGCCCAACCAGCCACCAGACCCACGCGCCCCCCCCCCCCGGGCCCGAGTGCAACACCGTCCACAACACTCGACCACTCAGCCCACTATCCGGGCGAGGAAACTCTAAGTCCCTAAGGATATGAAAAGTGCGGGATGTCTAAAGCTAAGGAACCTAGCCCAATTAAGGTCACAAATGGTCTGTCGAAATCATGCACATAGACGGGGTGCTAGTTAAGTCCAAGAAAAACCTTAAACTAGCATGCAATCCTATCACATTAGAATAGAAAGGAGTCCGTAGACTTGGAGAGAAACCAACCCACCTCAGAAAGCCACAATGCTCGTCGACACTTGCAAGGCTCGCGGCTTACATGGCCTTCCAAGGGGTCCGCACGCAACCGAAGCCCGATGCCAGAAAGCACGCAAAACGGAGCCCGCGGCAACCACCACACGACGCGCGCTCCGCGGAAGCTAAAACCGCACCGCACGCTGTCAGAAGCAAGGAAATCGCCAAATCAATCAAAATGGTCAAACCGAGCTACCGCCGCGAAAAAAAACAGCCTCTGTCGGCGAAACAGCCTCCGTCGACGAAAAAATCAGCGCCCGACGGCGAAAAACCGCCCTTCGGCGAAAAACCAGCGCCCGACGTTCGAAAACAGCCCCGTCGAGGCCAAAACTGATCAAAAACAGCTTGCGGAAAAAAAAAAACCAAGCGAAAAATCGCAAAATTGCTCGCGAAATCTAATCGAACAACGCGGCTAAACCGCCTCGCAAACAGCTCGCGAAAAAA
>JAQNDB010001778.1:0-44739 GCA_029204045.2 Tillandsia leiboldiana | reverse complement strand
TCCAAGAGGGAGCGAAAAGCGAGGGACCAACTCCAGAGAGAGACGGCCAGCAATCTTCGGATTTTGGGTTAGTTAAGTGGATCGAGGTTCCATGATTCCAGCTCTGTGTCATGGGTCTCAGAGGAGACAGAAACCAGGAGGTTCTCGCGACGACGAGGTCCCAGCAGAGTGTCCCAGAGTGGGCTCTTGGTTTGCCCTTGCGACGGCACCCCACACCCCTTCTTCAGGATGTAGATTCATCCCCTTACCGGTAGGCTGATTGAGCCGAGATGCCGAGGCAGATTGAGCGATGGCCACCAACATCTAGGGGTTGGATTGTGTAGCTGGTTGAGGAACACCATGACTGTGGATCACGTCTTAAGGTGTGGTCGCTTATGGTCATTAGAGTTAGAGCATATTGATGCCGACCCGTTGGGGTGTGTTCTAGTAGAGCTTGGATAGCATCGTGCGGGCGAGGAGCTGGGATTGTTGGCTGTGCATGTGAAGATCAGGTTCCAACTACATATACCAATGGTGAGTGTTGAGTCCCGCCAGTTCAGGTAGGGCCGTGGATTTGATCTTAGAGTGGCTAGTCCTACATCAGCTTCGGGATGTTGTTCTATGAGATTGGATAGGATTGGGTATCCCAATTGTGATGATCGAACTCCCCAGGAACGGTGCAACATAAAACAGTGACTGTAGAGAGCTAGTATCGTGCAACGGAGCTTGTATAATCGAAATTGGACCTAAAAATAGACTCGGCGCGAAAACGGAGCAAATGGGATTTCCGGGGGGCTTTCGGCAAAATTGGATGAGAATTTGGCGAAATGGACGTCGTTATGTGGACTCAGCGCGCGAAACGATCGAAACGGATATTAATTAATTTTCGGCACCACGGTACTGTTCACGCCGGAACAGTAACTCCGACCGCCGGAATTACTGTTCGGCGCCGGCGAGCGGCGGCGGGCGGCGGCGCACGGCGGCGGGCAGCGGCGCAGCGGCGCGCAGAGGCGGAGTGCGGAGGGCACGCGGCGCGGGCAGGCGCGGGCAGGCGCGGGTGCGCGGTCCATGGCCTGGCGTGCACCGGGAGCACCGAAGACCTCCTGTGCCACGTGGCGCTTCCCCATTGGCCGGCCGGCTTCTAGAAGCACGTGGGAAGGTGACACGTGGCCGCTCCCTATTGGCTGACAGGATCCGGAAAACCCGGAGCGCGGACACCCGGGCATGTGCACCACGTGGGACACAGGGCAGAATTGGTTGAGTGGACTTGCATGGTTGGTTTCCTGTTATGTGACACGTGGCGCTCTGTGATTGGCCAAACCGGTGTTTCCTGTTCTGTCCGAGCCCAGAATATTCCCTGGCCTGTTATAATAGCAATCCCCACCCCTCTCATTCCCACTCGATTTGCGAGCATTAGAGTGAGAATCAGGCATGTGCCCTTTATAAAAAATTTTTCCTCTCTCTCTTCTTCTCTCTCTCTCTAAAATCTCAGATTTTTGGAGTTACAGATAGTGAGTTATCTGCGACGCGGCGCACTGCGACGGTTTTCTTAGGCCCATTTCCCGTCGCAGTTCGTCGGAAATTCCTGAGTGCTAACCAGAGGAATTTTTGGACGATTTTCATGACACCAGCGTTCCTAAGAGGTAAGGCTTCGGATTTCCGTGTTGATCACTTTGCTCCATTTCGTACTTTTGGCAGGTTTCCCGTGGCCTCTTGACCCCCCTTGCTGTGGAAATTTCTGGACAGCGTCAACTTCTCCGATTTTTATCTTGGCGTAGGAGCATCAGATCGGGACGCTTAAAGAGTTGTTTTGATCTACTTTTCGCGAGGAACGCAACCGTAATTTTCTGGATTTTTCTGAGCACTGTACAGAGGTGAAAACTCCTCTATTTTCGTGCCATTTGAAAATAGCAAAAGATGTATTTTTATGAATACTATAGTTACACCCTGTGCATGTGTGTTGCTGTAGGGCATGTTTCGGCAGACAGCAGTTTTCTAGGGGACTGTGGACAGCCAGGGAGACTATCTGGGTGTGATTCTGAGCTGTTCAAGGTGGGCGGTTGTTGCTTACCTCATTTTGGACAAGCTCAATGGGATTACTGGAACTCCCTAAAATTTAATATGACACAATTGATGAGAACCACTGGACAAACTAATATGATAATTGATAAGAACCATTGGGAAAACTAACAGGACAAACGAAAGGACAAACTAAAGGACAATTGATGAGAAACTATTGGGACGAATTAAATGACAATTGACAAGAACAGTGCGGACGAACTCTCCTAAAATTTAACCCCACAGATATATGACTTATATTGGGACACTGTGATGGGACAAAGGCTATAATCTCGCATGCAAATAACTTTTATTCAGTAAATCAACTTCTTTTAAAATAAATATTTGACATTTTACAGCTTTTAAAGATAAGACAGTTGCATGCATGACTGAACATCTAGTGAGGCCACTATCATATTGGGATCTGAACATGTTTCATTATTGTCCTTTGCATCTAGATATTTGTTGCTCAGGTATGAGCAGGGGTTGGGATAGTATAGTCAAGTTGTACTAGATTGTGGACTTGTGGGGTCTTGCGGTGACCGCGGACAGTAGGCGGTCGACCAGATGTTTATCCTTGCATCAAATTGGGGTTGAGACTGGTTTATTGCATCAGCTGGGGATCGGGTTTTCCTAGTGGGTGGTTTTCCCACTCTGATCATAGTCATGATCCAGTCCTGCTGTTTTATGGCACTTCTGATACTTATTACTGAGATATTTTACTCGTGTGGGTCGCTCCCCTCGAGTGCCACTCCGGAGTGTGTTGCAGACATGCTTAGAGTCTTTGAGACTCCTATCCCCTATCGGTGTTATGCGTTGGCCACATACCCGATTTGGCAACTATCCCCTATCGGTGTTATGCATTGGCCAGCATACCCGATTTGGCAAGGCACAGCAGGCAGTACCAGTTTTACTAGTGACACAAGACTAAGTTATTTCAGGCAGGCATTTGGTATTGTTGCATACAGTCTTTCATGCTACATGGCATTGAGGCATAGTGGTGATAGTTTCTTTTTTCAGCAGCCTTTATAGCTTACCACTTTCTTTCTGTTGCCTCGAGTAGTCCTAGTGGGTGCGTCAGAGTGAGGTTTTACCCACTAGGGGAGGCTACTGGTTTATCTGGTAGTCTCACCCACCATTCTTGTTTCTCTCTTTCTCTTCTTATTTTGCAGAGTCGTCTGCGGGAGCTGCTAGGCCATCGGCAGCTGATAAGGTAAGGGGATCGCTGAGTAGATAGATCTCCTGTGAGACTGAGAGTGGATATTAGACAGATGTTGTACTCTTTACTCAGACTGTGGTTTTGGGTCTGGCGCTGGCCAGCTGACTGTATTATTTGGTGAGCTGGGAGATTATTGTACTTATTACAGCTTTATTTGTAGTTCCAGTCTGAGATACTATGTGTTCTTCTACTTCAGCTCTGTATTATGCTCTTTTATTGTCATATTATATCGGAGCAGGTTACCAATGCTTCGTGTACGCAGAAATCCCGTGTGCAGGCGGATCTGTTGGCGAGCCCGGGTTCCGGGGGTGACAGATTAAGTTGGTATCAGAGCTTAGGGATAGGTCAGTTGGGACTTAGGAAACCCTAGGCTTTTGGCAGACCCTAGGATGATAGGGTGCGAGAGACGTGACAATTTTGCGGAAGTCGTTGTGTTACTTATTTAACTCTTCCAATGAAGGAAGAGGGATCGACATAGCCTACTTCTGGTAGACTGTTATGTTGGCTGCAGACAACATAAAGTCACGAAATAGGAGAATGTCTTTAACTTTCGCTAGATTGGGTCGTGTCGGGTGATGATACTGAGTGTGGTTTCTTGTGGTAGGATGCCTCCGCAACGTAGAATGTTGACGCGTTCGCAGCCTTCTTCCTCTGAGCCCGAGCCGGAGGAGTCCGAGCAGGGCCAGCAGAGTGAGGTGCAGGAGCTTCAGGCTCAGATGGCCCAGATGTCAGAGCCGTGCGGCGTTAGGAGGAGGCATGGGTCGGCTGACGCAGATGTTAGGACAGAGGGCGCAGCCTGTTGTTGCACCCCCAGAGAGTTCTCCCGTACCACCCTCCCTGCTGTGGCTTCCCCAGTTGGACGGGACCACGGCATCCCCTGTTGCTCAGGGAGCAATCCGGCCATTGACTCCTGCGGAGGAGCAGGAGATTGCTGACAAACTTACTCAGTTCTGTAAGTGGGGGACCGCCCAGGTTTCAGGGCGGAATACTCAGCGTGGGAGATCGGGACTTGGCTTTCGTCAATGGAGAAGTTATTCGGGACTCTTCATTGACCAGAAGTACAGGGTACATATGGCTGTACACTGCTTAGACGGGGACGCTGATGCATGGTGGCGTCGGGTGGAGCCCCTGGAATTTCAGATCACTCGACAGCTACCCTGGTCAGAATTCAAGAGGATGATTCTGGATACGTACTTTTCCACGAGTATGAAGAAAAAGCTGGAAGATGATCTGAAGAATCTTCAGCAAGGCGACCGGACAGCATTGGACTACATTCAGGAGTTCACGCGGTTACTCAACTGCGTACCTTACGTCGCAGGGACGGACCACACCAGGTGGAGCTCTTTGAGTCGGGCCTGCGCCCAGAGATCTATACTCTGGTGCCATGCTCAGAGACTACAACCTTGGAGGAGGCAGCAGAGCATGCCCAGTGGGTTGAGAGGGGAGACCATGTCGTCGCCAGACGTGGGGGCCTGGTCGCTCAAGGCGCAGACAGGAATGCGACCAGCGCAGGACGACGGAGGACAGGCCAGTTCTTGGAGGCCGCCACGACCGCCACGGCCTCAGTTTTCCGGACGCGGGCGTTCTGAGCGGCGAGGGCCTGGTGGATCCCAGAGGCCACCGCAGCATCAGCAGCAACAGCATTCGCATCAACAGAGATCGCAGGTCGCGGCAGCAAGGGTCTCCGCGACAGAGGCAGCAGGCGAGGCAGCCCCAGGGCTACGGTTAGGTGCATTTTCTGTCAGGGAAGCATACCTCTTGATACTTGTGATCTGAGGTTTGGCCGCTGTTATCGATGTGGACAGTCTGGCCACCTCCGAGCTACTTGCCCTTATGTACCATCAACAACTCCTTCTTCAGCATCGGCTCCATCTTCATCACAGCAACGGTCGACGGCTCAGCGGCCATATGCTCCAGCAAGCAGGCCATCTTCTTTCCTATCCCACGGAGTATCGCCCTCCAGCCCAGAGTGGGCGAGTGTATGCTGCGCAGGTAGAGGACTCTTCGGCAGCAGATCACGTGGTGGCAGGTATCACCTACTTTCTGGCATTAGGACTCGTACATTATTTGATACTGGAGCATCGCATTCTTTTATCAGTAGATCATTTGCATCATTACATGGGTTAGAGGTAGGACTTTTACCACGTGCACGAGAGGTCAGATTCCGATCACACTTTGCACGTGGAGGAGTGCTGTGGTCCTGCCCGATGCAAATCGGTCCTGGATTATGCCAGCAGACCTGTTGGTCTTGAGACAGTTAAGGGACTTTGATGTGGTTCTAGGGATGGACTGGCTGGCTCGGTATTTCGCGACTATTGACTGTGCCGCAAGGACTGTCACTTTTAGAGAGCCGGGCCAGGAGATGTTAGTATACCGGGGTGTCAGAGTGCTTTCTTTGCCTCTTTGGTCTCGACTTCCCGAGCAAGGCAGATGATCCATCGAGGATGTGTAGCCTTTTTGGCTAGTGTTGTTGAGGGGCCTACGGCGGCCACCGGGACTCGGGGATATCCCTATTGCCCGTGAGTTCCCGGATGTTTTCCCACCTGAGCTGACTAGCATGCCGCCAGATAGGGAGATTGAGTTTGTGATTGACGTAGTTCCGGGAACTGCGCCAATCTCAAAGGCTCCTTACCGGATGGCACCGGCTGAGCTGCGAGAGCTTAAGGCGCAACTCCAGGATTTGATGGACAAGGGCTTTATTAGGCCGAGTGTGTCGCCTTGGGGAGCGCCGGTGCTATTCGTGAAAAAGAAGGATGGGTCACTTCGATTGTGTGTGGACTATAGGGAATTAAATAAAGTGACCATCAAGAACAAGTACCCTTTGCCGCGCATCGATGATCTTTTTGATCAGCTGCAAGGGTCTTGTGTCTTCTCTAAGATAGATCTACAATCCGGTTACCACCAGTTGAAAGTAAAGGCCGAGGATATTCCGAAAACGGCATTTAGATCACGGTATGGGCATTATGAATTTACAGTTATGCCTTTTGGGCTAACTAATGCCCCTGCCGCGTTCATGGATTTGATGAACCGGATCTTCCGACCTTATTTGGACCGGTTCGTGGTGGTGTTCATTGATGATATCTTGGTCTACTCCCGAAGTGATGCTGAGCATGAGGAGCACTTAAGGATTGTGCTGCAACTTCTGCGAGAGAAGAAGTTGTTTGCCAAGCTAGCAAAGTGCGAGTTTTGGCTTCGGGAGGTAGTCTTCTTAGGCCATGTGATTTCCGCCGCAGGTGTGGCAGTAGACCCAGCAAAGATTGAGGCAGTCCGTGATTGGCCCCGACCGACGACGGTTTCTGAGGTACGTAGCTTTATGGGTTTAGCTGGGTATTACCGTCGGTTTGTGGAAGGCTTTGCGAAGCTCTCCACACCCCTCACTCGCTTGACGCGTAAGGGAGTGAAGTTTATCTGGAGTGAGGACTGTCAAAGGAGCTTTGAGGAGCTGAAGAATAGACTGATGACCGCTCCTATCCTTTCCCTTCCTGTTATGGGAAAAGGATATGTGATCTACAGCGACGCATCACACAGTGGACTCGGTTGTGTGTTGATGCAGGAAGGGAGGGTAATTGCATATGCATCTAGACAACTCAAAGAATATGAGAAAAATTACCCTACCCATGACTTGGAGCTTGCAGCTGTAGTGTTTGCGCTAAAGCTCTGGCGCCATTATCTGTATGGGGAGCATTGTGAAATCTACACCGACCACAAGAGCCTAAAGTACCTGTTCACGCAAAAGGAGCTGAATTTGAGGCAACGTAGGTGGTTAGAGCTATTAAAGGATTATGATGTAGATATTCTCTACCACCCAGGCAAGGCTAATGTGGTCGCTGATGCCTTGAGTAGGAGGGCGGTGCAAAGTTTGTCTACGTTAATCACAGACCAGGCACCGCTATTAGAGGAAATGAGACGGCTCAAGATAGAGGTTGTGTCCCCTGGGGTCTCTGCTAGGCTGACATCCTTAGTCTTGCAGCCCACTCTGCTGGACAGGATCAGGGAGAAACAGAGTGAAGACCCCCACTTGACCAGGATTAGAGATCAAACTCCGAGTGATCAGTCAGGGGACTTTACAATAGATGCTTCGGGAGTACTAAGGTACAGAGACCGAGCATGTGTGCCAATAGATGCGGAGATCAGAGAGCAGATATTGCGAGAGGCCCATTATACACCTTATACCCTACATCCTGGTGGGACTAAGATGTATAAGGACCTCAAGGCACACTTCTGGTGGAAAGGCATGGAGAGGGATATTGGGAGATTTGTGGCTCAGTGTTTAACTTGTCAGCAGGTGAAAGCTGAGCATCGAGTGCCAGCTGGCAAGTTACAAAGTCTCCCAACTCCCGAGTGGAAATGGGACCACATTACGATGGATTTCGTGGTCGGATTGCCAAGGGCACAGGGAGGAGCAGACGCTATCTGGGTAGTTGTAGATAGACTTACCAAGTCGGCGCACTTTCTGCCCATGCAGACTACGTGGCCACTTGAGCGACTAGCCCAGCTATATCTAGATGAGATAGTTAGATTACATGGAGTACCAGCCTCCATTGTATCAGATAGAAACCCGAGGTTTGTTTCGCGTTTCTGGATGAGTTTGCAGACAACCTTGGGGACTCAACTCAGGTTCAGTACGGCTTTTCATCCGCAGACTGATGGGCAGTCAGAGCGGACTATACAAATCCTGGAGGACATGTTGAGGGCTTGCGTCCTGGATTTCGGCGGAGGGTGGATTCGGCATTTATCTTTGGCTGAATTCGCGTACAACAATATCTTTCAAGCGAGCATTCAGATGGCTCCGTTTGAAGCATTGTATGGACGCAAGTGTAGTGAACCGGAATTTGGAATATAAATAAATGGAAATAAAAATAGTATGAAATACTATTGTTTATTGAGGTGAAGAATGACCTGGAAATGAATTGGGCCCAAATCGGGATTAAAATAAGATATCTAGAATCGTATGTGAGAAAGTGGGCCCAGACTGTAAGTGGAAAATTCACAGTCTCGAAAAGTTCCGAGAAAATTACGGGAGCTCCGTAAATATGTTTTTCGGCCACAGTAAAGGTTGCGCGTTGATCGGACACCCGGATTGAGAGAACGGGCTCCGCCAGCGAATTCAAATTCAGTGGGACTTTTGGCAAATCAAAAAGGGTCCTGGAATTCCCAGCGTAGGGTTTGCTGGTTGTTCGGCAGCTTCCGGTGGCCTTGGCCGTGATTGAACGCGTGTCTGGCCCAATAAATGGAATTGTAGTGCAATTTGGGCACAAGCGTTGGAAACCGGGCTTAAAAAGAGATCGCGTGGGTCATTGGAGGACCCGTCGAGTGTCCAGCGGTGGTTTCGCGCGTCGTAGATGTCAAATTCGGACCCCGGGCGAAGTATGGATTGAATATTTCCTCTCCGGGCGCCTCCGGGGAATTTTAGAGTTGGAATTTGGCAAATCGGGCTTCAGAATTGGACCCGGTGTGGAAAACCATATCAGTGGGCTATCCGGGGGAATTCGGCAAATTTCTGAATGAGAATTTGGAGAAACGGATATCGTTTTTGGACTCAGCGCGCGAAATCGCTAAGAATGGACTATTTATTTGTTGGATTTGGAGCCCGGTAGGCGTGCGCGCTTTTCGAGGCGAAGCGGCACGCAAATCGAGGCATCGCGACACGCAAACCGAGGCCTGCGCGGCACAGACCCCGAGGAGGCCGCATGTCAGAACGCGCGTGGGCGCGCTGGGAAGCGCACCCGCCTGGGCGGGGGCACGTGGGGGGCCGCCACGTGGCGGGCTCCCTCTGGCGGCCCCCGGGTCACGGGCGCGTGGGCACTGCCCGTGTCACGGGCGCGTGTCACGCGCCTGTGCGCAGACAGCGCGGCCGCGTGGCGCACAGGGGCGCGGCCACGTGGCCGCTGCTTCGTTGCATGGTCCCGGTGCACCCGAATGAGTGCTGTGGACCGGCGGGTGCACCGTGAACCGCGGGCCGTGGACCACCTTTTCCCCTCTCCCTCTTTTTCTTCTTCTTCTTCCTCCCCGCAAGCCACCTCCTTTCCTTCTTTCGTTTTCTTCTCCAACCGAGCGAGAGGGAGAGTGAGGGAGGAGGTTGTGGGAGAAGGCGTTTCGCGTCGCGGGCTTCCGATGGGGGCGTTACGGCGGCGGCGGCGCGGTCGGGTAAGTCCCACGCTTTGCTTTTACTGTATTTTTGCACAGTTTGGGGGCGTTTTGTGGGCCTTGGTTTAACCCCTAACTCTCATCAGTGTTAGGGACCATATCTTGCTGCACCGTTTTGCGTGCGGACCCCGATGGTGTGCACCGTTTTGCGTGCAGTCTCCGTTTTGCGCGCGAGTTCTGGCATCGTGCTCCGTTTTGCGCGCGGGTGCAGAAAATATGCGCAGTTTTGGGCACAAACCCTGAAAATATACACCGTTTTACGTGCAACATTGGAAAAGGGACTTGCACCGTTTTGCGTGCCAGTGCGAGGTATGTGCTCCGTTTTGCGCGCAGGTTGGACTAACGGACACCGTTTCGTGTGTAGGTTCTAACAATGCATCTCGTTTTGCGTGCAGGACTGGATGAAGGTGCGCCGTTTTGCGTGCAACCCTACAGTGGAGCGTGCACCGTTTTGCGTGCTAATACGGGGTACGTGCTCCGTTTTGCGTGCGGTTTGGACCGGTGCGCGCCGTTTTGCGTGTAGAATCTAATGGTTTGCATCGTTTTTCGTGCAGGCTAAGAAAATGATGTGCACCGTTTTGCGTGCAACCCTACAGTCAGACGTGCACCGTTTTGCGTGCAGATTTGAGGTACGTGCACCGTTTCGCGTGCAGGTCGTGTTGTCGCGCATGGTTTTGCGTGCCGGTTAAAGTGACGCGCACCATTCTACGTGTGGGTTATTAATTTAATAACGTGCACCGTTTTGCGCGCAGGTTTGGTGAACGTGCACCGTTTTGCGTGCAAGCTTGAGGGAACAAGTGGAATCGCGCGGAGACCAATTGCAAGTGTCTACAAGCAATTGGGGACACTACAAGTTGGGGGATTCTGCCGAAATTGGGTGACCTCTCCCCTTGTTCTTCTGCTTTTCGATTCGAAGCATGATAGTAGCCTGTTAGAGGCGTTAGGTAATTATGATTATGATTGCCTGTGTAGAAAGACACAGATGAAAAGTGCAACTGTTGGTTGCCAGAGATAGAGGAATAGATGTGCATGTGCAAATGGACACAGAGCAAAAGTGCAACTGTTGGTTGCCAAAGATATATGATGGTTATGCATGCGTAGAGATAATTATTATTTTATGAATAAGATGAAAATAATTGCATGCATGAAAAAGGATTAGCTATTATGATTGTGATCCTGTTAGGGTATGACCCTAGGAATCATGTGACATAAGGAAAGGAAACATGTTGGTAGCAAGACTAGGAGAAAACCTAGTTTCAGGGTTCACTGAGTCACATCAAAACTTAGGAGATTATCCTAGGGTTGGACGAGTGGCATTGTCTTAGGTGATAACCTAAGGACACTGGATAGAGTGATCAACATAGAGTCAAGGAACTTTAGGATGAGTATAATATGGAACTTAGGTAAAGGGAACCTAAAGTGATCCAGAGGAGTTTAAACTCACAGACAAGGAATTAGAGTCAGAGTAACTCTAAGTTAAAAGTGAAATCAAAAATAGAGTCAAGTGAACTCTAGGATTCAGTAAGGAATCAGAAAAGTGGGATAAGATCCCAAGGTTAAAGGATTAAACAAATATAACCCTAAAGAGTCATAGGGTGTCTGGGCAAATGGACGATAACTTTAACTTCAATCTGAGTTAAACAAAGAAAATGAAATGTGTAAGAGTCCAGGAGACTCTCTGGTTACCCGTGTGGCAAGACCTAGGGTAAGGGATGAAAAAGTGATTAATAAGCCAGACAAGCAAATTGCTCAAGATAGAGCTAAAATTTGGTTAATAAGCAAGACAAGTAAATTGCTTAAGATAAAGAAAATGTAAATGACGCCTTCGAATTTGAGACTCGTCAAGTGGAGCAGGACTCCCTGGGCAGTGACCCGTCGGACGAGGTACTTTCGAAAGGCTTAAAGTTAAGCAAGCTAAAAGTGGCTAAGAGCATAAAGAGAATGTAAATGGCACCTTCGAATTTGAGACTCGTCAAGTGGAGCAGGACTCCCTGGGTAGTGACCCGTCGGACGAGGTACTTTCGGAAGGTTTAAAGCAAAAGCAAATAGCTAAATGCTCAAAGGAAAGAGTGATAGTAATTGCCAGTGGCAATGTGAGCTGGAGACTCGAGTGAGAAAGAATAGAAAAGCAAGTGCTTAAAAGTAAAAATAAAGACAAATGCGTAAAGTGCAGAAAAGGGCTAAGCGCCCAGAGGAAAAGAAATGAAAGATAAGAAAAGATAATAAAACGGGCGTCCTTCGAAGGTTGAAATGTGATTCTGTGGGACGTAAAGGGTTTGCCCTCTCCCCGGGCGCACCTGGATCGGACGTAAAGGGCAGCCCCCTCTCCGATAGCTGGTGGCCCGAAGAACACATTTACTTCGTAGGACGGGGTAACACTTACGGGTGTTATCGGCAACCTTAGAAATCTTATCTGATGGTAGCAGGACTACCGGGCTCGGGCCCGTTGGATAAGAGTTTCTGAGGGTTAACTTGAACTAAAGCACCAGAACTTAAAGAATAAAGAGAAATTAGAGTGGCCAAGGTGGCCGGGTTAGTTTAACCCTGTGTACAGCGGCATAGTGGCCGAGTTGGTGCTTAGCAGCCTAGTGTGGCTAGACAGAGTAGTGCTGGGTCGATGAGTACACACAGATAGTGTAGTGATCATGTATATTGCATAGCCGCATTTTGATGTTGAGGATTTTAGTTTCCTAGCACTATTATTATTGCTTCCATTGGACCAAGTGGTGTAGGACACTTTTTCTCGGTGGTTGAACCCACTGGGAACTCTGTCAGGAGTTCTCACACCCCTTGGGTGCCCCCCCCCCCCCCCCCCACAGGTTCAGGTATGGATGCAGCGATCGCGTCGGTTCAGAGGCAGACGGCGAGGTATACGACAGGGGCAAGAGCCCAGCAGCGTAGAGACCTAGAGGGTCTAGCAGAGGTACCTTTCTTTTATGTTTCGAGTGAACCATGTATTGTGAGGAAAAGATTGTAATATTATTTTAATTGCAAGTTGAGAGTTGTAAAATGTAATAAAGTTCATTATGGTTCATTCTTATCATGCTTTCATTTCCGCTTTAACTGTTTGTTATTGAATGAAAGTTTTAAATTAGTAGTGATCTTACTCTGATATTATATCTCATCATACACATTGTTTTGATTCGAGATGGATGTTACCGTTCCTTTCGGGTAGCGTGAGGTCGTGCCCGATTGGCGGGTCTGTCGGCGTGCCCGAACCGTACAATTTGTCGGTCCCGGGTCGTGACAGATAAGAGTGGTATCAGAGCCTAGGAATAGTCCTAGGTGGTTAGTGAACCTTAGGGAGGCCCTAGGGATTAGCACGAGAGAGTGCGTGAATTACTGGGCGAAAGTAGTTGATTGGTTATTGTTGTTCCCAAAAAGGATGTTGGGACTGTTCGAGGGCGACGAGCTTTCATTCTTCGGATATTACGTTGCGCGGCCGACAACGTAATTGTAGAGTTATTAATCCCAAAGGATCTAAATAGGTACTATCAAACAACTAGAGGGGGGGTGAATAGGTGTAATACTTAAAAAAACTCAATCTCAGTGCAAAATAAAATACAATGCGGAAAATAAAAATAGCACACCGAGATATACGTGGAAACTCCAATCCAGGAGAAAAACCACGGGACCAACACGCAATAACAATCCATTAAGAATAGAAGAATAACAAGGTGATTACCGACTCCACGGACTCAACCCCTCCTTCAGCTTCTTCGGACCTTGCGCTGAACGGTTGGATGTCCACGCAATAACAATCCTCTAAGAAAAGAAGAATAACAAGGTGTCAACCCCTCCTTCAATTTCTTCGGACCTCACGCTCCACCGATTGCACGTCCACTGCACACGTTCGAATCCACGAACGCCACTCGAATCCACGAGCACACGTTTCGAATCCACGAAACGCCTTCAACACATCGAATCCACGATGTCACGCCGAATCCACGACGCAAATAGCCGATATAGAATATAGGCTTCGATGGTGATCCTTTGCTTAGATTATCATGAAGGAACCGTAGAAGAAATCTCTAAGCAAAGACTAGATCAATTCGACGAAAGATAGATCATGGAAGAACCGTCGAATTGACCTAATAGAGGCGAAAGAGAAGAACGATAAAAACCAGCCTCTAGGGTTGCTCACGAGTGTTTCTGAATTGATTCGTATTGGTCACCCTCGTTTAGAAACCCTAAGTATCTATTTATAACCCTTGGAAAAAGATAAAAGTCGGTTTAGGAAATTTATCCCGATGGGGCATTGTGTACCGGTACCAAATATCGCGTTTCGGTACGCAATGGTGCAAACCACAGATTTTTCTATTGTGTTCCGGTACGCGAGTCCGTGTTCCGGTACGCAGTGCAATTTACTGAAAATTCTGTGTCGGGTTAGAGGAACTTCAAGTGTGGTTCCGGTACGTAATGTAAAAACTGATTTTTCCAAGATAAGCTTTATCCAAATCAAACCAAGTACCGGAAACCAAACTTAAAATAGATTGTAAGTTAAATCCAAGTTCCTAAAACCAAGTCTAAACCGGTTTTCACTAAGTTCCTGATTCCAATGATTATAAATGAACTTAAATCACCATGGTTTAATTAACCATACCTGAGTGTTATCTTGAGCTCATGTTGAATCTTCAAAGAGTCTTCGAAAGCCGATTTGACAATTTGTTCCCTTTAAGACTCCGACTCAAACTCACTAAATGTGCCAACACAAAATGCCGTAACAATCTCCCCCTTTGGCAATTTCGTGACAAAACCCAAAAATACATAAAGTCGCTCAAGTCACTCATCTTAAACCAAAAAGACGAAACTCAATGTTATCACCAAAATATTGATTTTCTTTGCGTGAAAGATCCAATAAATACAAAATACATTTGAACCAAACCGTCCTAGAACATACTCTATGACTTAGGACTTGGAGTCTTAAAGTGATGTAATTCCTGCAAAACAAAACTCCAGACAAAATCAAACATTAGTTGTCAGAAATTAAAATCCTACATTTGATTCGTCTTCCTTTTGGTTCTTTTGTTTTTCCGGCTCTTCTGTTTTGTGGCTCTTTCAATCTGTTCTTTATCTCCCCCTATCTTGAGCATCCATGTTCTCCATGTTCTCCCCCTGTCTTGAGCATCTATGTTCTCCCCCTTTGTGATGCAATTATTTTCTGTCTCCCCCTTTTTATGATATGTCCATCATTTCCGTTATTTCCGTTCTCCCCCTTTTTGCCACAAATTGTCAAACAGTTAATATAAACAAAAAGTAAAAATACTAGGAGGATAAGTTCTTAGTTACAAGACGATTAGAGTTCTTGTTCATCACAACGTGAAAGGAAACTGAAAACCAAAAACAAGAAGGAAAAGAGATCACTCATCCTCATTTGAATCATCATCATCATCATCATGTGATGTTGGTCCATGCGATGTACTCGGTGCAGTTGCTCCAGTGACCACATCATCATGTTTGCACCCAAGGATATCGAAGATTTTCTTTAAACCATCCTCAAGTTTCTTGAAGCCTTGCTCCATCCTTTGCTCCATCCTTTGCTTTAATGAACGAACATCCCGATGCAAGGTTTGAAGAGTTATGACCTCATCTGGTTCAGGAGATTCTTTTCGAGGTGGTGCACTCACTGTCGCTTCACTTGCATAGGCTTTTGTATGCCCAAATGTCTTCAAAGTACTGATTGACTTGGCTAAAGTGATTCCATCAATTGCCCCCAAGCCATAATCATATTTGGCACAAGAAATGTAAACTCCGTGATCTTCCAGAATACTAGTAATCAAGATTGGATACGGTAGAAGGTCACGTTGCCTTGATCCTTCAATGACATGTACCATTTGCTGCCAAATGAGAAATGGAATGTTGGTGTTAATTCCATTTGCACTTTCCGGGTGACCGAGGAAAAAGAGAAGTAACAATCGATCCCATCGAATCCTTTTGGTCCCCAGTGTGGGCAATAGGTTGTAGCATACAATTAAGGACAAAATATGATACTCTGGTTTTAGGTCCTTTGATTCAACATATGATCTGTTCGTGTGCGTCCCTGTCTTGCAAATAGAGTCCACAACCATATCCCAATGGGTATCATGTTGGAAATTACCCTCAGTGTAATAAAGACCAGAAGTGTCAACAGCTAATCCAAGGTTTGCACCAATTACTGCTGGAGTAATGTCAAACTTGACGTCTCTAACTGTTGTTTCAAAGACGAAAGCTCCGGTTTCATGGTCTTTTTGAAGTATGTTACCTTGCATGTAAAACTCCCTGATGATCTCCACACAAAAACCCATCTTAGGTTGAACTCTGCCAAGTGGCCGAATATGGCTTCGTTCCAAAAGCCTTGCAAAGTCTGGCACCTCACGACATAGCTCGTTAAAGTTCACGTGTCGCTCTCCAATGCATGTGCGGTTCGCAAATCTGGCACGGCGTTTTGCACTCACATGCGGTTCACTTTCATCAACATTTGATCTCCGTTGAGAGCGCTCGCGTATTACCGGTCCACCGGTACTTCTACGCGGAGGAGAATCCGCACCCTTCTTTTTCCTTGACGCCAAAGGTGCTTTCCCCTTTCCTTGAACTGATTCCTCTTCATATTCGGAGGAATGTTCAGAATCTGAGCTAGTTGAATCCTCGTTGCGTGATCGCTTGGTAGCCTTTTTCTTTCCAGAACCGCGACCACGTCCACTTCCAGTGGCCATCAAAACCACTAGTGCAAAAAGCCATGAAAATGCCATGTCCTACAAAGAACACAATGCACTATGATTTGATCGTATAGGAAGGCTTAAACATGTCTAAGAAACATTCTAAACAAGTCACAATTGATGTTTCATCATTTAAAAATCATTTACATTAAAAGCCCTAATTCTCAATTTCTTTTATGCTAAGAACATATGAAAAAGTTAGATTCAATCAAATAAGCATGGAAACATGAATCTAATTAGATAGAAAGCAACCATATATGTTCTCAACATGAATTAAGAGTGATTTAAGCAAGAGATTTCATTTAGAGTAAGGATCAACTCAAAAATCCCAAAATAAAACATCAAAACCTAAAAACTAGGGTTTTGAAACAAAAGTAAGCAAGATTAATGAAGAAACTTACAAATCAAAGCAACAAATCACTTGATCTTGATGAAAAACCCCTTAGAGATGTTTTAGAGAGAGAGAGGGAGGGTTTTGAAGTGGGAGAGATGAAATAAAAACATTGTAGTCTCGGAATATAAGGAATCCCAGATCGCGTACCGGTACCAGAAGCCGCGTACCGGTACGCAGTGTAAAAGCCGAAAAACCATCGTTCGGGATCCGGATTGTCAGGCAGGGGGATCCGGATCCGCAATGTAGTTCCGGTACTAAAAATGTAGTACCGGTACGCAAGTGAAAAACCAGAAAACATTACATTCGGGATCCGGATTGGATTTTCTAATCCGGATTGAATTTTCAGGTACTAAAAAGGAGGTACCGGAACAACAGAGCCAAAGAGCAAAAAATTTCTTGAAACAAATCCAAATTTTGAAATCTTTTCAATTACCGATTTGTATACTATCAAGAAATTCATTTAAGTGCTTTGAAAAACAATGAATTCACAAAGATGTCATTCAATCCAATTAATTTCACAAAAATTAAAAAAGATTTACTCCAAAATCATGAAAAATAAAGGTAAAACATTATAAACCGTTTTTCATGTTATATTCATCAAACACAAGTCATCAAAAATAATCTTGAGATCCAAAGTCTATCAAGATGTAACGGATTTACAAAGATGACTTACGGAGATTTCCAAAGGACATCAATCTTGAATTTTACCCTTTCAAAATTAGATAATCACTAAAATTCCTAAGGGTGGCTCTTTGAGCATCTTTCAACTATCCCACCTTATACCAACCAGGAGATTGTTCAAAATATAAGAGTTTTGCATATAAATCTCCAAATGCTTCAACTAAAGATTTTCTCATAAAATACTATCAAGCATCCATAACATGTGGTAGCTTCACACACAAACCGGACGACCGGGGTGGCAGCTCTTTCCAGCATGTGGTGGTAGTTTTCACACTCCTTTCGGATGTAACTCTTTCCACATCTTTTAAAAATTCATTTATTTACCCTTGTAAGAATACAATCTCTTACGTGAAAGAATTAAATCCCAAATTTCAATCAATCGGTTGTCTCACGTTTATCACAATGAATTCACACAACCGAGATAGATTAAGCATCTAAAGATCACACATGATTTCTAAAATTTGATGCTTATAATATCAAAAACTCCTATAATGAAGTATCTTCAAGATTATGATTATGGAGTAAAGTTGATAATCCAAATAAAATTAAATTGGAGTGATTGAAAGTGAAAACCCTTTTCATTCAATGCACTTGTTCGTTAAAAAACCTTTTGTCTTAAAAGAAACAAAACATAAAAACGAAGAGCATTGAAAACATGTAATGCAGAGATTCAGAAAAATATGAAGGGAAAACCAATCAAAGCATTACATACAGTCATAAGCTAATTAAAACTTAAGACAAGGAAAGATATCACCTTTCCGAATCCAAAATCGCTGGATTTTGGGTTGTCTTGATTCGTTGTGGCCGGGGGTTGTCCGCTTTGACTGTTGGTCCACCTTAGGTCTTTGCCTCGTAGTGATCCACTTGTATGATTGATATTGTGGCTCGGACCTTTGGTGGGTTGAGTGAACTCCTTTGACTTGATGTGTCTTTTGATTCCGTTGAGTTCGCTCCGTAGATGAAGTTGCCGAAGAACTCTTCTTTCTCTTTTTCGGGCAATTCTTCACCAAATGACCTTCAAGTCCACATAAGTGACACGTTCTTCCTTTCAATTTGAATGTGGAACTTGAAGCATGCACAGTTTGATCCTTTTTGAATCCCAAACCAACCTTGCTTGTTTGACCTAATCCGCACATACAGTCTAGTTTCTTGGAAACGGTTGAAAGCCTTTGTATGTCGGATTTGAGTTCATGAACTTGCTTGGTCAATACTTGGTTGGTGACATGAATCTCCTCAAACTGTTTTTCTAGAAAACCAATCTTGTCCATATATGATTTAGCGTTTGTCTCCGATTGGTTTAGCTTTTCTTGGAGGATTTTATTGTTATCCAATAAACGTCCTTGTTCCTCCTCGAGATCTTGAAGTTTTATCTTTAAAACTTGATTCTCGTCTTGACCTTCAAGTCGTTGCTTCCTCAACTTCTTAATATGTTTGGCCATCTTCTTTGATTCCGTAAGAAGTTGTTGATATGCCTCAACGAGTTCTTCTTCGTCCGACTCCCCCTCACTTGATGACTCTCCGCCGGTTGTTGATGTTTCATACAAAATCAAAGGAGTAGAGTCAGTGACTAAAGATGATAAGCACAAATTAGAAGAGGGAATTTGAGAGGCATGTAAAGCAACGACATTTTCCTCTTTACTTGAGGTCGATTCATTAGAAGTAGAATCGTCCCAAGTTTTCACTTGCAAAGCCTTCTTTTTATATAATTTCGGAGTAGGACAATCCGTTGAAATATGGCCGTAGCCTTTGCATCTATAACATCGGATTTCCCCTTCGAATTCATCTTTTTCCTTAGAAGGTTTTGCAAGGAATTTGAGGTTAGAGGATTTAGAACCCGATGATCCTTTAGATGGTTTCGTGGATGAAGATCCATCGGTTCGATTCTTCCAAAATTTCCGACGAAATTTCTTTGTGATCCGCGCCAATTGTTCTTCAAAATCGGCAAAAGAGATTTCATCGTCGGAACTCGATTCGCTATCTTCTTTCTTTGTGGATTTGAATGCAATACCTGTAAGCTTAGAAGAAGACTTGGAAGAAACTTGATTAGTAGGAAAAGTCAATTCATAAGTTTGCAAAGCACCTACTAATTCCTCAACACTCATCTCATCCGGATGACTAACGGTTTCAATGGCGGTAACCTTTGCCCTAAACCGTTCCGGAAGAGTCCGAAGTATCTTTCTTACAATTTTCGACTCCGGGATCTTTTCTCCTAAATTAGCACATGTATTAATTACATCTTGAAGTCTAGTGTAATAATCTGTAAACAATTCATGCTCTTCCATATGAATAGAGTCAAATTGACTTGTAAGCATCTGGAGCTTTTGAATTTTTACAAGATTAGTACCCTCATGTGTAATTTTGAGAATATCCCAAATTTCCTTCGCGGTTTCACACACGGAAATTCTTGTAAATTCAGTCGAGGAAAGAGAATTAAATAAAGCGTTCATACCTTTCCCATTGTAAGAAGATCTTTCAAAATCCTCTTTGGACCATCTAGAGCGAGGTTTTGGGGTAGTAGAATTTCCTACTTCCTCAACAGGATGCACCCAACCGCATTCCACGGATTGCCATACTCGCTCATCAATTGCGATGAGAAAAGCTCTCATCCGCACTTTCCAATAAGCATAATTAGTCCCATCAAAAAGAGGAGGTCTATAAATATTACCACTTTCACCCATCAAGATAGATAAACCTAAAACCCGCTCCGATACCAATTGTAGAGTTATTAATCCCAAAGGATCTAAATAGGTACTATCAAACAACTAGAGGGGGGGTGAATAGGTGTAATACTTAAAAAAACTCAATCTCAGTGCAAAATAAAATACAATGCGGAAAATAAAAATAGCACACCGAGATATACGTGGAAACTCCAATCCAGGAGAAAAACCACGGGACCAACACGCAATAACAATCCACTAAGAATAGAAGAATAACAAGGTGATTACCGACTCCACGGACTCAACCCCTCCTTCAGCTTCTTCGGACCTTGCGCTGAACGGTTGGATGTCCACGCAATAACAATCCTCTAAGAAAAGAAGAATAACAAGGTGTCAACCCCTCCTTCAATTTCTTCGGACCTCGCGCTCCACCGATTGCACGTCCACTGCACACGTTCGAATCCACGAACGCCACTCGAATCCACGAGCACACGTTTCGAATCCACGAAACGCCTTCAACACATCGAATCCACGATGTCACGCCGAATCCACGACGCAAATAGCCGATATAGAATATAGGCTTCGATGGTGATCCTTTGCTTAGATTATCATGAAGGAACCGTAGAAGAAATCTCTAAGCAAAGACTAGATCAATTCGACGAAAGATAGATCATGGAAGAACCGTCGAATTGACCTAATAGAGGCGAAAGAGAAGAACGGTAAAAACCAGCCTCTAGGGTTGCTCACGAGTGTTTCTGAATTGATTCGTATTGGTCACCCTCGTTTAGAAACCCTAAGTATCTATTTATAACCCTTGGAAAAAGATAAAAGTCGGTTTAGGAAATTTATCCCGATGGGGCATTGTGTACCGGTACCAAATATCGCGTTCCGGTACGCAATGGTGCAAACCACAGATTTTTCTATTGTGTTCCGGTACGCGAGTCCGTGTTCCGGTACGCTGTGCAATTTACTGAAAATTCTGTGTCGGGTTAGAGGAACTTCAAGTGTGGTTCCGGTACGTAATGTAAAAACTAATTTTTCCAAGATAAGCTTTATCCAAATCAAACCAAGTACCGGAAACCAAACTTAAAATAGATTGTAAGTTAAATCCAAGTTCCTAAAACCAGGTCTAAACCGGTTTTCACTAAGTTCCTGATTCCAATGATTATAAATGAACTTAAATCACCATGGTTTAATTAACCATACCTGAGTGTTATCTTGAGCTCATGTTGAATCTTCAATGAGTCTTCGAAAGCCGATTTGACAATTTGTTCCCTTTAAGACTCCGACTCAAACTCACGAAATGTGCCAACACAAAATGCCGTAACAGTAATGTTGGAGATGAAAAGGAGTACCCTCCCATACTTTCGCATGATTGAGTCGACGAGCCTTTTTGTCGGTATACGGACTACGCGTTGCTCAAATGGCTAAGTTTGGGCTAGTTGTTTCGTTGTGGTGTGCATATCAGCGATGACACCACATAAGGTGACGCACCTGTTGTGACTCGAGTCACGAGAAGGCTCGGGGTCAAACGACGTATACGAGCTACGATAGCGGGTGACTGCACTTGTTGATGTGGTCCAGCAACAGACCGATGCTTCTTGCCGATAAGCGGAGGCTTCCCACCGGCAGGAAAGCGGATTACGACGCCGAGATAGGCAAGTGACTTTATCCCCAAAAAAATGGGAGATAGATCAAGCTAAGAGGCAATAGCAGAGAGTGTTGCAGGTGGCCGCTGAACCTTTGTCGGCGCACCCTGCACCTTCTGTGAAAGATGCCGTAAGCTTCCGTCAGCTGGTTTGCCGGCAAAGTGTAGTTGATGAGGTCCAGTGAGAGACCGACTCATGAAACGCTGGTGATCGCTGTTACGGAATTTGAGTTGGCGTAGTTTCGTGAAAGGTTCAAGTCTTGAAGATTGAAGGTGAAGAAAGTTGGATCATTTAACTCAATCTCAAGAAAGAAGAATTCAAAAGGATCAGGTATGTTTAACTAAAGATTATTGGTGATCCGAATACTTCTTGTAGTGTAGAAACACCTGGAAGAGTTTTTAACTGCATAAAAATCAAAAACTGGTGTTCGGACATGTTCAGGATCCGGATCAGAGCCAGCAGTCCGGATCCCGAAGGTTGTTGTTTCATACATTACTTCAATCCGGATCGCAGCATCTCACGATCCGGATCCCGAACGTTGAGTTCTCAGAATTGTATGAACGATCCGGATCAGGCATTCCGATCCGGATCCCAAACGTTTGTTTTTCTGGAAACCGTCTTTCTTGCTACTGCAATCCGGATCGCCCAAATCCGATCCGGATCGCCGTCCGTCAAAATTCCAGAAATGTTAGGTTTTTGATTCTTATCTCCTTCCAAATGTTTCTAACCTATAAATAGACCCTATGACTCTTTTTCTAGGGTTAATCCAAAATAATCACATAGAGCCGTCATATTCAAATATCATCTCATACGGCCTAAGATCCACATATAGAGAAGAAAGGAAATCATTAGAGAATACTCTATGTTTCTTCATCTATATTGATTAGTTTGATTCTAGGTTTTCATACTCACATCTTGAGTTGAATCAAACTAATGAATACTTAGATGGTATTTCCGATCTATCTTTGATCTAAGTATTCGGCGGATCATCACCACCCAAAAACAACGATTTCCCCAAAATCGGCGCGTGGATTCGCGTGTCCTTGTGGATTCAAGGTTCAACCGCTCTCGTGGATTCGGAGCGAGGCACGTTCGTGGATTCGAAGGGTGCTATTGGGTGCAGACCGTGGATTCGGTCGGACGTCGTGGATTCGACGTTGGACGCCGTGGATTCGGCGTTGGGCGCAGATCGTGGATTCGAGAAGCGTCGCGGAGCGAGCGGAGAAGATCCTCTAGGAGCGTATGGAAAAGGTTGAGTCGTAAGTGTGTACGGTAAATCACCTTGTACGTGTTTTAATTCTAGTGGATTTCTGCCGTGTTATCGGTCCCGTGATTTTTTACTCCGGTGATGGAGTTTTCCACGTAAAAATCTTGCGTGTTATTTTTATTTCCGCATTGAGTTTTTATCGCAACGATTTTTAAGTCTTTATACGTTTACACCTATTCACCCCCCTCTAGGTGTTTTTTTTCCCTATTTAGATCTACATTACATATAACCCAACAAGTGGTATCAGAGCGGGAATAGGGTTGTAAACAATGGTTGAAGGTGGAAACGTCAATCGACCCCCTTTCTTTGATGGAACAAATTATGCGTACTG
The DNA here is from genome assembly GCA_029204045.2 of Tillandsia leiboldiana. NCBI lineage: Eukaryota > Viridiplantae > Streptophyta > Magnoliopsida > Poales > Bromeliaceae > Tillandsia > Tillandsia leiboldiana. The sequence continues at coordinate 21,662 of JAQNDB010001778.1, read as the reverse complement.
GAAAGTACGGATGAAAGCCTTTTTAATTTCCATCGACGAAAGGGTGTGGCAATCAATTGAATTAGGATGGTCTAATCCAACTGAAATTATCTCTGATGTTCGCACCTTAAAACCTAGGTCGAAATGGACCAAGGAAGAGTTAGATTTATCTTCTTACAATGGCAAGGGAATTAATGCTACTTTTAATGGCTTATCTCAAACTGAATTCTCTCGCGTCTCGGCATGTGAGACTGCGAAAGAAATCTGGGATGTTCTTTAGGTTACACATAAGGGAACTAACCACGTGAAGATTCAGAAACTGCAAATGCTTACGAGCAAGTTTGACTCTATCTTGATGGCAGAAAATGAATCTTTCACGGACTACTATACACGATTGCAAGACATCGTAAACTCATGTGCTAACCTGGGAGAGAAGATTCCAGAATTTAAGATTGTAAGAAAGATCTTAAGAACTCTTCCTGAACGATTTCGCCCAAAGGTTACAGCCATTGAAACTATTAAACACCCCGATGAAATGCGTGTAGAAGAATTAGTTGGTTCATTACAAACATATGAAATGACATTTACTACTAACAATTCTTCTGGAAAAGCATCCTCTTCTAAGTCTTCAGGTTATGCGTTGAAAACAACTAAGGAAGAAGACGCGGATACATCCTCCTCAGACGATGACGAGAACCTTTCTATGGAGGAATTTGAGAAGCAGCTCGCTCTCTTGACAAGGAAGTTTCGCCGCAACTTTTGAAGGGGTAATTCAAGTAAATCTCCATCCTTCGGAAAGTCGAACAAAGGCAAGGGTACTTCAAGTTAAAAGTCAAGAAAGCAAGAGAACTTTTCAAAGGATAAGAAAAGTTCAGAGGGACAACTACAATGCTTCAAATGTCGAGGCTACGGCCACATTGCAACGGAGTGTCCCAACAAGTATCCGGCAAAGAAGAAGGCGATGCAAGTCGTCACTTGGGATGACAACTCAACGTCAAATGAGTCGTCTTCAAGTGATGAAGAAAAGAGCTCCACGGCATTCCACGCGTCCATATCTTCACCCTTCATGCGCTTTATGGCAAGTACATCTGAGTCATTGTCCAACTCCACTGTTAAAAAGAATGCAACGGACAACGAATCGGATGATTCGGAAGGTGAAGATTTTGCTTTAGCCTACCACAGACTTTTGAGGGATTCAAAGAAAGTGGCTAAGCAAAACAAGAGTTTGAGAGGGAGAGTGCATGATCTCGAAGAAGAAGCAAAAAGAGCAACTTCTCTCTCAAACGCTCTTGAAGTGGAAAGGGAAAATCTGATAAAAGTAAATGTTTCCCTTCAAGAGTCCAATGAGCTTTTTGAGAAGGAACATACAAAACTGGTGGATAAAGCGGATCACTTCTCAAAGCTCTACAACGAGGCTCGACAGGATAACCTGGAAATGACAAAGACCATTTTCCAACTCAAGGATGACTTGAAGCGATTCTCTTCAGGAAGGAGTAAGTTGGATAGGCTTCTTGGTCTTGGTCAAACAAATCGGTTCGGCCTCGGGTACACTCAAACTGGAAACAGTCCAAGTTCGAGTGGGACAGTTTTTGTGCCTCAGTCGGTATCTCCTCCTCCGACACCGGAATTCAAGACAAACAACGACAACAAACTTACTTCATCCTCTTTGGGATCGTCAAGATCTAAGGTATGTTTTTGTTGTGGTGTTTCAGGGCACATAAGAAGATATTGCAAGACGGGAGTCAAACGCGCACCTCAAACACCTCTTGCAATGACTACCACAAAGGTGATTCCTCGGAAATCAATTGCAAATCAATTGAAGGAAAAGAACCTTGGTAGTTTACCGCGCAAGACGACTTCATCAAGGAGCAGCAATCGTTTTAACAAGACGCTTTCACCTAGGCATATAACTTCACGACCATTACCGACGCACTCCAAAAAGGTTTGGGTGCGCAAAGGTGAAATCTTTCCTTGTCTTGTTACCAATGTTTCCTTGCATGCATATGATAGTTCGTCTTGGTATCTGGATAGCGGGTGTTCGCGTCACATGACCGGTGACAAAAATAGTTTTCAAAATCTTGAGAAAATCTCCGGAGGACTCGTTGTTTTCGGAGACGGTCGATCTTCCAAAATTGTTGGAAAAGGAACAGTAGCTATTCCAGATGGCCTAGTTCTAAATAATGTGTTATTTGTTGATGGCCTTAAGACTAACCTCATCAGCATAAGTCAACTTTGCGACAATGGTTTTTCAGTTAACTTTTCATCTGTTGAATGTGTTGTAACTGATAAGGACCATGTATTCTTTTTAAAAGGGGTTAGATCTGAAAACAATTGTTATGTTGTTCCTAATAAATTTTCTGAAAAATGTAACCTAGTTTCTTTGGATAATGAAACACTTTGGCATGAAAGGCTAGGTCACTTAAATTTTAAGGAACTTGCTAGAATTTCAAACAAGGACGTGGTCAAGGGGGTTCCAAAACTTTTGCTTAAACAAAACGTTGTGTGTGGTGGTTGCCAAAAGGGAAAACAGTCTAGGACTGCACACAAGAACTTGAACCACGTTGGTACAAAACGGCCTTTGGAACTTTTGCACATGGATTTAATGGGGCCTACCCGTCAACCATCTTTGGGAGGTAAATGGTATATTTTCTTATTGGTTGATGATTTCTCTAGGTTTTCTTGGGTAGAATTTTAAAAGAGAAAGCTGATACGTTTGATTCTTTTCATGAGATTTGCCATCGTATTATGATTGAAAAGAATGAAAAGATCATTCGTGTTAGGAGTGATAGAGGTGGAGAATTCATAAATTCCAAATTCATTGATTTTTGCACTTCCAACGGCATAAAACATGAATTCTCAGCACTCTATACACCTCAGCAGAATGGTGTTGTTGAGCGCAAAAACAGGGTTGTTCAAGAGATGGCGCGTGTGATGCTTCATAGCCGGAATTTACCGCTACATTTTTGGGCTGAAGCTGTGAACACCGCTGTCTATGTCATTAATCGAGTGTATTTGCGCCCAGGAACTTTAAATACACCATATGAGCTGTGGTTTAGTAGAAAACCGGATATCAAATACTTTCGTATCTTCGGGAGTCGATGTTACATTTTACGTGACCGTGAAAATCTTGGAAAGTTTGACTCTCGAAGTGACGAAGGGATCTTTTTGGGTTATTCTACAAATAGCAGAGCATATCGAGTATTTAACATCGAATCTAAAACGATTGTAGAATCTATAAATGTTAAAGTAGATGAAGCTTTTCACTTTGCATCTGAAAAATCTACCCTCGATATCTCTCTGGATGATGATACTCCTGTAAGTGCATCGTCTCATGATAATACTTCCAATATTAATGATGCATCTAATGGTTCTTCAAGTTTATCTGATGTGCAGGAATCATCTCATATACCTCCGAGTACTCCGTTTCAACAAACGCTACGAATCTCCAAGGATCATCCTGAATCAAACATCATTGGAGATCCACAAGAAGGAGTTAGAACTCGGAGGCAGTTGGTTTGTGGATTCGCTTGCTACGTATCTTTAATCGAACCAAACAACATAGATGAAGCTCTTCAGGATGACTACTGGATTAAAGCAATGCAGGAAGAGCTCCATCAATTTGAGCGAAACAAAGTCTGGGAATTAACGAAGCCTCCAAAGCAACATAATGTGATAGGTACCAAATGGATTTTCAAGAACAAGAAAAATGAGGATGGTACTATCATCAGGAACAAGGCACGATTAGTTGCTCAAGGCTACTCTCAAGTAGAAGGTATAGACTTTGATGAAACATTCGCCCCTGTAGCTAGACTCGAGTCCATTCGTATACTATTTGCTATTGCTTGTCATTTTAAAATCAAATTATTTCAAATGGACGTTAAGAGCGCGTTTCTAAATGGGTTTTTAAATGAGGAAGTTTATGTGGCTCAACCGAAAGGTTTTGTAGACCATAAACAACCTAACCATGTTTTTCGTTTGAAAAAGGCTCTTTACGGTCTGAAACAAGCACCGCGAGCATGGTACGAAAGGCTGACAAAGCACCTTTTGGAGAAGGGCTATACTCGAGGGGGAGCTGACAGGACTCTCTTTGTGAAGCATTATCAAAGCAATTTCATTGTAGCACAATTCTATGTCGATGACATTGTATTTGGCGCAACAAGAGATAATGATGCTTCTAAATTCGCGGAGACCATGGAAAGCGAATTTGAGATGTCCATGATGGGCGAATTGACTTATTTCCTTGGATTGCAAATTAAACAAAATGATGAAGGTATTCACTTGAGTCAATCCAAGTATGCAATGGAGTTGGTTAAAAAGTATGACTTAAAAAATTCGAAGGATTTTCCGACTCCAATGGGAACTAGCCACAAGGGACTTGGAAGTGAATCACAAAGTGAGAATGTAGACGAGAAACTGTATCGAAGTATGATTGGAAGTCTACTTTACCTCACGGCTAGTCGCCCGGATATATCCTTTAGTGTTGGGATTTTCGCGAGATATCAATCAGCACCAAAGGAGGTTCACCTGAAAGCGGTGAAAAGGATCATCCGGTACATCAAAGGATCAATTAATTTCGGAATTTGGTATCCTATGGGAACTAGTTTGGATATTGTTGGATACTCAGATGCCGATTGGGCAGGATCAGTGGATGATCGGAAAAGCACGAGTGGTGCATGCTTCTATCTTGGTCATTGCCTTGTTGCATGGCACAGTAAAAAGCAGAATTGCATAGCACTCTCGACTGCCGAAGCGGAATACATTTCAGCGGGTAGTTGTTCAACCCAACTCATTTGGAAGAAAAGTGTGTTGAGCGACTTCCGGATTTCAGCATCTTCGGTAACAATTCTTTGTGACAACACAAGTGCAATTAACATTTCTAAGAACCCTGTGTTGCACTCTAGAACAAATCATATTGAACTTAGATATCATTTTCTTAGAGAGCTAGTTGAATCAAATACTCTTCAACTTTCATATATTTCAACTGAGGATCAATTAGCTGACATTCTAACAAAACCTTTGGATCAAAAACGTTTTATTCACTTGCGAAAAGCAATTGGAATGCTTTCCTTGAAATAAACTTCTTTTTCAAACCTTTGCTTAGGATAGGTTTTGTTTTTGTTTTGTTTTGTTCATTATCTATGTTTGTACATAGGGCATTAATTGAGCATAGATCATAATTGACTTTAATTGCATCTTTTCGCACATTTAGAAATTTATTATGCTTTTGCCATCATAATATTTCACTGTTGCAATGATCATTTATGTTAATTAAATCATCTTCTGAGTGATCAAAGTCAATTTCTCTCTCAATGATCTCTTGGTATAGTCATTATCTTATTTGACTGCTTAGTCGAGTATGAAATCGAGATCAATTTTTGGTTGAATACTTTATATCTTAAATAATTGATAGCCAATTGAGGGGGAGTCAAAGAAATGTAAAATGCTCAAAAGATGTGGAAAGAGTTACATCCCATGAGGAGTGTGAAAACTACCACCACATGGAGGAAAGAGCTACCACCTCGGTTGTCCGAGTATTGTGTGCAGCTACCACATGTATACCAAGCATGGTTGTCCAATTTTTGATTAAGTAAAATGCATGATGAAATACTTGACTCCGTGAAATTTCAAGGTTGGTATAAGGTGGGTTTTTAAAGAAAGATGCTCAAAGAGCCACTCTCTTCAACAGATTGTCTAGATAAATTATCTACCATATTTGGGATTTCAAACATCTATTGATCTTTGTATTTCATTTTCTTTACTGAATTGATGATTTGATAAAAGCATTACTCATAAGATCAAGTTAGATGTAATTGAAGGTGTTCAACTTTAAGGGATTTAATTTTTGTAAATTCTCGTTTCATTTTTGGATATTATTGATAGATTTGGCATAATCTAATTCTTGTTGTATGAAACGATGATTTTTGTTTAAAGTTGATACACAATTGTGCTTTCATACTTTTTCTTGAATTTCTCTGAAATTTTTCTGAAAAAAAAGTTGGAGCCGATCCGGATCGGGCAAGGTGATCCGGATCCCGAACGCAGGCTTCTTCCTGCGGCTGGCCGATCCGGATCGAAATCTCGATCCGATCCGGATCACGGCTAGGGTTTTAATAAGAACAAGAGGGTTTTGATTTCTTTTACCTTAATCTTTTGTTCTCAAGTCTCTAGAGCCTCTCTCTCTAGAACTATTGCACCTTGGAGCTTTTCAAACTCAAGTTCTTCGAATACAAGTAAGTTTTATTGATCAAAATCTCGGTTTTTCACCGTTTTTCTTTTTCCTCCTCAAACGTGATGAATTTCTTGGATCGATTTCGTTTGTGGATGGTTTTTGATCAAATTTCTTTTGAAATAAGAACTCTGGGTAGATTAGTTTTGATTATATGCTAGATATTCCCAAGTTAAACGGATTTTTGGTCTTCGATTTCAAAGAATTCGGTTTTAGGGCATATAATAAGGATTTTCAAAAATCATGCAATTGATCTATTTTTAAAAGTCCTTTTGCAAAACTAATTTGATTCTTAGTCTCTCTACATGATTATGATTGTTTGGGTACAATTTTTCAAATCTTTGAAAATTAACAATTTATCATGTGTTCTTGAGTTATTGTTCACAGGATTTTAAATCTATTAAGCACTTGCACCAATGGCGTTCGCCTGGATAATCTTCCTTTTGGTACCAATGGTAGGACCTAGTGCGTCTTCTATAAAAAGAAAACAAGATGACTCAAATCAAGAAGAGACAAAGAAAGTTTGTCAAAATGATTCAGAATCAGGACCAAAGAAGACTTTCTGCTGAGCAAGAGAAATTGGCATTAGGTCTCCGACAAATGGCCGCTGACCAAAAACAGATGAAAAGAAAGGTCTCCAGAATGTCAAAAATGCTTCAAGCGATTTTGAAGAAGTTGGATTGTACCAATCCCACTAGTTCGGATTCAGACTGACTTAACTTTCTTTCTAATCTTTTTGTGCAGGAGTTCAGTTTTTAGGACTTACTCTTAGTTCTAGTTCTTACATTTCGGGACAATTTTTAAAATTTTTAACTCTCCTTAAATTTTTGGTAATTTTGGCTTTGTTTGTGACAAAAAGGGGGAGAGAGTTTAGTAAGAACTTGAACAATGATTGAACAATGATTTATGTGAATGTGTGAACATCAAGGTAAGTATCATTTCAACTTTGACTTTGGTGAAAGGTAAGTATCACAACTTTGATTTTTATCTTGTGATTTGTTGCATGTTCCTACTAACTATTCGACTAACTATTTGGACATGTATTATTACTAACAAGTTGATTGATTACTAACAAAGCAAAGTTATGACATTTGGAATTTTATTGCTTAGAAGATATGTCAATGTTTGATTGTGATCTTATTACATATCTGAATTACTCAATGTCATGGTGAGCATAAACTCTATCTCTGTTAGGTTTTGAATGCTAAATATTCTTGAGGTATCTAACGATCTCTTTTTGTCAAGAATGATTTCTTTGTGCAGAGAGTACAGATGTCTAAGTCTAGAGCCTGTTTTAGGAGTTTATCTCATGTTTTAAAATTTTTGGATCTCCATTGTAAATTTTTGTTGTATGGTGATAGCAACAAAAATATCTTTTTGAATTTTCTTTAGTGGATCTGTGTTTTGTCACGAAACCGCCAAAGGGGGAGATTGTTACGGAATTTGAGTTGGCGTAGTTTCGTGAAAGGTTCAAGTCTTGAAGATTGAAGGTGAAGAAAGTTGGATCATTTAACTCAATCTCAAGAAAGAAGAATTCAAAAGGATCAGGTATGTTTAACTAAAGATTATTGGTGATCCGAATACTTCTTGTAGTGTAGAAACACCTGGAAGAGTTTTTAACTGCATAAAAATCAAAAACTGGTGTTCGGACATGTTCAGGATCCGGATTAGAGCCAGCAGTCCGGATCCCGAAGGTTGTTGTTTCATACATTACTTCAATCCGGATCGCAGCATCTCACGATCCGGATCCCGAACGTCGAGTTCTCAGAATTGTATGAACGATCCGGATCAGGCATTCCGATCCGGATCCCGAACGTTTGTTTTTCTGGAAACCGTCTTTCTTGCTACTGCAATCCGGATCGCCCAAATCCGATCCGGATCGCCGTCCGTCAAAATTCCAGAAATGTTAGGTTTTTGATTCTTATCTCCTTCCAAATGTTTCTAACCTATAAATAGACCCTATGACTCTTTTTCTAGGGTTAATCCAAAATAATCACATAGAGCCGTCATATTCAAATATCATCTCATACGGCCTAAGATCCACATATAGAGAAGAAAGGAAATCATTAGAGAATACTCTATGTTTCTTCATCTATATTGATTAGTTTGATTCTAGGTTTTCATACTCACATCTTGAGTTGAATCAAACTAATGAATACTTAGATGGTATTTCCGATCTATCTTTGATCTAAGTATTCGGCGGATCATCACCACCCAAAAACAACGATTTCCCCAAAATCGGCGCGTGGATTCGCGTGTCCTTGTGGATTCAAGGTTCAACCGCTCTCGTGGATTCGGAGCGAGGCACGTTCGTGGATTCGAAGGGTGCTATTGGGTGCAGACCGTGGATTCGGTCGGACGTCGTGGATTCGACGTTGGACGCCATGGATTCGGCGTTGGGCGCAGATCGTGGATTCGAGAAGCGTCGCGGAGCGAGCGGAGAAGATCCTCTAGGAGCGTATGGAAAAGGTTGAGTCGTAAGTGTGTACGGTAAATCACCTTGTACGAGTTTTAATTCTAGTGGATTTCTGCCGTGTTATCGGTCCCGTGGTTTTTTATTCCGGTGATGGAGTTTTCCACGTAAAAATCTTGCGTGTTATTTTTATTTCCGCATTGGGTTTTTATCGCAACGATTTTTGAGTGTTTATACGTTTACACCTATTCACCCCCCTCTAGGTGTTTTTTTCCCCTATTTAGATCTACATTTCATATAACCCAACAATCGCTTTGTTGCGAGAGCCAAGTTGCGGTGTCCTAAAGGTTAGGGCAAGAAAGAATTACGGGCCCAGTGGCGAAAGTTCGCCCTGATGACGGTAGTAACTGTGTGGCATGTCTTCATGGCTGAGTGCCGCATGGTGGGGCTGGTAAGACCCAGGATAGGTTTCGAGATTCGAAAACCTCGCAAGTGAGCGGGAGTTTTATGGCGCCGGTCTGAGGGATCGTCATAATGGCAAGGGTTGCCACCACAGGGTTGGCGAGTCAATCACCAGAGTTGGTGAAACAGTTAGCGTGGTGCCTCGACCTAGTTGGGAGAGTTGCACGAGAGCCGTGGTGTAGTATGCCGGTTTTTAATTTGTGCCTACCGACTCTTCTGATGAGCTTTTTGGGTGAGGAAAGCTGCGAGCATGTGTATTTTCAGTTTACAGCGGAGCTCGGGAGGTTCCGGGCTGCGGCGGAAAGCCCGAGGTCAAAAAGTGAGTTACTGGGGCTTTTATTTTATTATTTATTGAATTTTTATTAATTTTGAAAAAGGGGTTTTATTTGTTTTTTGGTTTTCTTTGTGTGTGCTGTGAGGTGGCTTGGGCTGGGAGTGGAGGAAATTTAATTAGTGGAGGCTTGGTAGGTGGATGTTTTAATTAGGTGCTTTAATTAGTGCTTGTGATATTTTAAAGCCTTTGCCACTCCCTTTCTCCTCTCATCGAAGCAAGCAGCAGGTGGGCCTTTCTTTTGGCTTGGTGAGGCTGAGGGAGGAAGTAAGAAGAGAAGGTGAGAGAAAGGAAGGAGGCCTCTTAAGGCGGAGCGCCTGTTGGTTGCCGGGGAGCGCCGAGCGAGGTGCGCGCGACGGCAACGGCGAGGTAGGTGCTCTTTGTGCTTAATTTTAGTTTCTTGGGTTTTTGAGTCTCTTCTTCTTCTTCTTTCTTTTATTTCTTCCCCGCTGTTGCGCTTGTGCGGACTGGTTGTCCGGGTTGGCTGGTGCTGCTCGAGCCGCGCGCGCGCGATTTTGGCGACGCGTGGCTGCGAGGGCTGCCGCTGCGCGGGCGCGCATGAGCGCTGCGCGCAGCTTGCGCCCTGCTGCCTTTTTCGAGCAGCAGGGCGCCGCACTGCTCGGGTGCCGCGCGGGCGGCCCCTGTGCCGCGCGGCACTGCAGGCCGCGCGCTGGGCGCGCGGCCCTGCAGGGTCGCCGCGCGGCACTGCAGGGGTGCCGCGCGGGCGCCCCCTGTGCCGCGCGGGCGCCCCTGTGCCGCGCGGCACTGCAGGCCGCGCGCGGGTGCGCGCAGCACTGCAGGGGTGCCGCGCGGGCGGGCCTGTGCGCGCGGCACTGCAGGCCGCGCGCGGGGCGCGCGGCACTGCGGGGGGCCGCGCGGGCGGCCCCTGTGCCGCGCGGCACTGCAGGCCGCGCGCGGGGGCGCGCGGCCCTGTAGGGGGGCGCGCGGGCGGCCCATGGGGCCCCGCGGCCCTGCAGGCCGCGCGCTGGGCGCGCGGCCCTGCAGGGGGCCGCGCGGGCGGCCCATGGGGCCCCGCGGCCCTGCAGGCCGCGCGCTGGGCGCGCGGCCCAGCAGGGCGCCGCGCGGGCGGCCCATGGGGCCGCGCGGCCCTGCAGGCCGCGCGCTGGGCGCGCGGCCCTGCTGGGCGCCGCGCGGGCGGCCCATGGGGCCGCGCGGCCCTGCAGGCCGCGCGCTGGGCGCGCGACCCTGCAGGGCGCCGCGCGGGCAACCCTTGGGCCGCGCGGCGCTGCCGGCCGCGCGGCTGACCGCCGCCGCGCGGGGCCGGGTTCCTCGGGCTGTTCGGCCGTGGACCCCTCTGTGCCGTTGTCTTCGGCTCGGCGGTGCGCCGTGGCGGGTGCGCGTTGGTCTCTCCGCGCAACGCCCGGCGTTCCTTTGTGGGAAGCTTGGTTTGTACCGCCGTTTTGTGCGCGGGTTGGGCCGCGGGTTTTTTTCTGATCCCTGTTTTCACCGTTTCCGCAGTGGTGACCTGGCGCTAGCCTTCTTCGTGACCGTGGTGCACGATTTTGCCGCGAGGAGCTGCAGGGTCGCTTCGGGGCCTTCTCTTAGCGCGCGTTATTGCGTATTGTGCTCAGGTGGGTTGTTTTATTTAAAAGTCTCGGTTTGCTCTACATTGCTTCGAAATGCAAAGGTATCGTGTTCCTTTTCATTATTACTCTGATACCAGGATTCCTGGATTTTCTAGCTACTCCAGAGTCTCATGATGTTGTAGCATTACCAGATTTAGTCGAGGGTTGGTTTTCCGACTAGTTTGTGAGTAGAGTCATTCGAGTTTTCCGATCTATTCGAGTTAGGATTATAGCCTGCAGATGCCGTTTGCTGAGATAGATGTGACATGATCCTTACCCGGTGGGGTCGCACCCCTCGGGTCACGCTCCGGACGCGTTGAGATATTGATACCCCTGGCCGTGCTACCAGGTGGGTACTCGCCCCTGGCCGTGCTACCAGGCGGCTACTTGAGAGAGACAGAGACAGTCGGACAGGACGCCCCACGTAAATCCCGTCCTCAAGTGGATGTGTGGTGGTGGGCAGGTGCGCTCCTAGTCGACAGGCGCAGGCTTGACTGGCCCCTATGGGCAGTCGTTGAGATTTGGTGACATGGGCGGGGTTGTGGCGTATGTTCTTAGATGGTTTTCCTTCGAGCATAGTTTTGAGGCATCTAGTAGTAGATTCATTTCCTGCATGCATATCTATCTATCTATCTATCTATCTATCTATCTATCTGTTTTTGCCTCCAGCGGACTTGGTGGGCGCACCGTGAGTTCTGACAGCGGTACCCACTGAGATCTGCTTTTGCAGTTGATCTCACACCTGCTGCGTGTGACAGGTGTTCCTGAGGCGTCTTTTCCAGGCTCAGCTCGTGCGGAGTCCTCTGACCGAGGTAAGGGCGTCGCCGACTAGTTCCTACCCGAGTTGGTCGAGTCAGAGATAGAGTGACCTATACCTTTTTGGTTTCCTCTTTTGTACTAGACGGTGGTACTGTACTTATGTTTTGTGAGGTAGTGGACTCTTGTACTTGGACTCTTTTATTTAGTGATTTCAGTTTCCGTTTCTTCTTACTGCATAGCTTCTTTTCCGCTCTGATACTTGTGTAGCGATAGATCTCTTTGCAGGTTGGACGCTTCGTCTGTACGGCAGTTTCCGTACAGACGGCGGATCTGTTGGCGAGCCCGGGGCGTGGTTCGATCCCCACCCGGGGCGTGACAGATTTAGGTGGTATCAGAGCCTAGGTGTATAGGTCATTGGGGACTTAGAGACCCTAGGCTTTTGGTTGGACGTAGGATGACTGTCGTGAGAGACGAGATTGTAGCGAGAGTCCTGATTGTGTAGCAACTCCCCCAGGGGATTGGGGTGAGTGACTTTACGTGTTACTCGCTAAAAGTGGTTATGTTGGCTGCAGACAGCATAATGCTTTAGAACGGGTAACAGGTATAGACTTTCGCTGGATTGGGTCGTGAGAGTTCCTTCTCTAACCCTTGTTTTCCTTTTGCAGTTGCCTGAGATGCCTCCGAGACGTCGCGTGACGACGAGGGCACTTTCTGCGGCGGATGACGAGCCCGAGCGCCAGGAGGCCGCGCAGGGCGAGGTCCAGGAGCTGCGGGCCCAGGTGGCCCAGATGTCTGAGGCGTTGCGACGCCAGGAGGAGGCGGCCAAGCGCCAGGAGGAAAGTATGGAGCGGATGATGAGGTTACTCGAGCAGAGGACATCACCAGCTGCACCTCCAATGGCGACTTCGTCGACCTCGTCTCCGATCGCCCCGTTGTCAGAGGCAGAGCAGAAGGAGCTCACGGATCGACTAGCCTACATGTCCAAGTTTCGCCCTCCGCTTTTTGCAGGACAGAGCTCAGAGCCTTGGGAGGCGAAAAACTGGATTGCAGCGATGGAGAAGTTGTTTGAAAACCTGTTTATCAAGGAGAAGCATCAAGTGCACCTAGCCACGCACTTCCTGGAAAAGGACGCCGAGACCTGGTGGCGTCGTGTACGGCCTGTGGGACCGCCGGGTGTACCTTTGCTGTCTTGGGCTGAGTTTCGTGCCTTGCTGCTCGGGGTCTACTTTCCCGACAGCGCAAAGCAGAAGCTAGAGGGGGACTTGCGACGGCTACAGCAGGGGGATCGGCCCCTCGCGACGTATGTTCTTGAGTTTCAGCGGCTGTTGGGTAGCGTGCCTCACGTTGCCCGGGATGAGGCCCAGAGAGTTGAGCTGTTCGAGAAAGGTCTGCACAAGGATATTTACCCTCACGTTCACTCATTTAGAGCCCAGACTTTGGATGCGGCGATTGATCACGCACAGTGGGTTGACAGAGGAACCGTGGTTATGTCTGAGCAGGGGTTGGCGCCTGGGGCTAGTTCAGGGGAGAAGCGCCCGACGCCATCTGAGATTGGGCAGTCTAGCAGGCCGAGGCCCCCGAGACCGCCACCGTTCCAGCCTCGGGGCCGCGGGTCGCAGAGGAGGCAGGGATCGGGGGGCCCTCGACCCCCTAGGCAGCAGCAGCAGCAGCAGCAGCAGCAGCAGCAGCAGCAGAGGCGCGCTGACAGATGTGTGATATGCGGCGGCCCCCACGCCCCTTCGCAGTGTGATCAGCGGCAGGGCCGGTGCTTCCAGTGTGGGCAGGCAGGGCACCGGGCATGGTCTTGTCCTAGAGCGGGATCAGCCGCGGCATCGACAGCTTCGGCTCCTTTACCGCCCTTCCCGACGGGCGGGGCTTCGGCAGGTGTTGGCCAGGGGGATAGGGCCACTTCGTCGCGGCAGTCAGACAGGCGACCACCCCCGAGTGGGAGAGTCTATGCAGCTCAGGTCGAGGACTCGGGGACAGCTAGCCACGTGGTGGCAGGTATTATCCTTATCTCATCTACCCGCACTAGAGCTTTATTTGATACCGGAGCATCGCATTCATTTGTCAGTAGGACTTTTGCATCCATGCATGGGCTAGGGATAGGGCCGTTAGAGTGTGCTCGGGAGGTTCAGATACCTGAGCACGTGCTACTCGTGGATGAGTGTTGTTGGTCCTGCCCAGTGCAGTTGGGGCCCTGGTTGTTGCTTGTTGACCTGTTGGTCCTAGGTCAGCTCCGGGATTTCGATGTAGTGCTAGGTATGGACTGGTTGACTCAGTATTATGCTACCATCGATTGTAGAGAGAGGACTGTGACCCTTCGTGAGCCAGGGCAGCAGGAGTTCGTTTTTAGGGGTTGTCAGAGCACTCTTTTTGCTGCGACGATCTCTTCTGCTCGAGCACGTCAGATGGTGAGCCGTGGATGTATCGCTTTCTTAGCTACTGTTGTGGAGGTGCCTACGGCGATGCCTGGGCTCGAGGAGTATCCAGATGTGTTCCCTCCTGAGTTATCGTCCATGCCGCCGGATCGAGAGATTGAGTTCGTGATTGATGTAGTTCCCGGAACTACACCAATCTCTAAGGCACCCTACAGGATGGCCCCGGCAGAATTGAGGGAGTTAAAGGCTCAGCTGCAGGATCTTTTGGATCGCGGATTTGTGCGACCTAGTGTTTCTCCTTGGGGAGCCCCGATTCTGTTTGTAAAGAAGAAGGACGGGTCACTTAGGCTTTGTGTGGACTACCGGGAATTGAATAAAGTGACCGTCAAGAACAAGTATCCACTTCCTCGGATCGATGATTTATTTGATCAGCTTCAGGGAGCTACGGTCTTCTCGAAGATAGATCTTCAATCCGGTTACCACCAGCTGAGGGTGAGGGCCGAGGATGTATCCAAGACGGCGTTTAGGACTCGGTATGGGCACTACGAGTTCACAGTGCTACCCTTTGGTTTGACGAATGCCCCGGCTGCGTTTATGGATCTGATGAACCGAGTGTTCCAGCCGTACTTGGACCGTTTCGTGGTGGTCTTCATAGATGACATTTTAGTATATTCCCGTAGCGATTTTGAGCACGAGGAGCACTTGCGGATAGTGCTACAGCTTCTGAGAGAGAAGGAGTTGTATGCCAAGTTAAAAAAGTGCGCCTTCTGGCTTCGGGAAGTCTCTTTTCTGGGCCATGTGGTATCAGCCGCAGGTGTGGCAGTGGACCCGACGAAGATCGACACAGTTCGGGATTGGCCTAGACCGACGACGGTGACTGAAATACGGAGTTTTTTGGGCCTTGCAGGCTACTACCGTCGGTTTGTAGAGGGCTTTGCGAAGCTCTCTACCCCCCTCACCAGATTGACCAGGAAAGGGGTAAGGTTTGATTGGTCAGAGGAGTGCCAGAAGAGCTTCGAGGAGTTGAAGCAGAGGTTGACTACAGCGCCAGTCCTTGCACTACCAGTCATGGGAGAGGGGTACGTGATTTATAGTGACGCCTCCCACAGCGGCCTCGGATGCGTGTTGATGCAGTATGGTAGGGTAATTGCCTTTGCTTCGCGCCAGTTAAAGGATTATGAGAGAAATTACCCTACGCATGACCTTGAGCTAGCTGCCGTTGTTTATGCCCTGAAGCTCTGGCGTCATTATTTGTACGGTGAGCACTGCGAAATCTTCACCGATCATCAGAGTCTGAAATATCTGTTCACTCAAAGAGAACTCAACTTAAGGCAGCGCCGGTGGCTTGAACTGCTAAAGGACTACGACTTGAGTATTCTGTATCATCCCGGCAAGGCCAACGTGGTCGCGGATGCTTTGAGCCGGCGATCAGGGCAGACCATGAGCATGCTTATTACCCAGCAGGGACCACTGAGAGAGCAGCTGAGGAGTTTGGGTTTGGAGGTGGTGGCCCCTGGGGCTTCCGCAAGACTGATGTCTATGGTCTTGCAGCCCACCCTGCTGGACAGGATTAGAGAGAAGCAGTGTGGAGACCCCTATCTTGAGGGGATCAGAGACCAAGTGCAGCGTGGCCAGGACGGGGACTTTTCTGTGGATGTAGCGGGAGTACTTAGGTACAGGGACCGCTACTGTGTGCCCGTGGATTCTGAGATTAGAGAGTTGATCCTCAGGGAGGCCCACTATACACCTTACACCCTCCACCCCGGGGGGACAAAGATGTATAGAGATTTGAGGGCTCAGTTCTGGTGGCCAGGCATGAAGAGGGACGTCGGTAGGTTTGTGGCTCATTGTCTAACTTGCCAGCAGGTTAAAGCAGAGCATCAGGTTCCAGCGGGCAAGTTGCAAAGCCTACCAATCCCTGAATGGAAGTGGGATTGCATTACTATGGATTTTATTGTTGGACTGCCGAGGACTCAGAGTGGGGCTGACGCCATTTGGGTGATAGTAGATCGTTTGACCAAATCAGCCCACTTTCTGCCGATTCAGTCGGGTTGGACCTTGGAGAGGCTAGCGCAGTTGTACCTGGACGAGGTTGTGAGGCTTCATGGGATACCAGCTTCTATTGTATCAGACAGGGACCCGAGGTTCACTTCGCAGTTCTGGAGGAGCTTACAGGGGGCCTTGGGGACCCAGCTTCAGTTTAGCACCGCCTTTCACCCACAGACCGACGGACAGTCCGAGCGGACTATTCAGACTCTGGAGGACATGTTGAGGGCTTGTGTCTTGAGCTTTAGTGGCAGTTGGGATCGACATCTGAGGCTAGCAGAGTTTGCCTACAACAATAGCTTCCAGGCGAGTATCCAGATGGCGCCCTATGAAGCATTATATGGTAGGAAATGTCGATCGCCCCTGTGTTGGAGTGACGTGGGTGAAAGGAAAACTTTGGGGCCTGAATTACTTTTGGATGCTGAGGATAAAGTGAAGGTTATTCGGCGTCATCTTGTGACTGCGCAGAGCCGACAGAGGAGCTATGCCGATAGGAGGCGGCGAGACTTGGAGTTTCAGGTGGGAGATCATGTGTTTCTGAAAGTCTCGCCCGCTCGAGGGATACGGCGCTTTGGAGTGCGCGGGAAGCTGAGCCCGCGTTTTATTGGACCATTCGAGATTTTAGAGCGCATCGGACCGGTCGCCTATCGGGTTGCTCTACCGCCTCGATTGTCAGGTACTCACGATGTATTCCATGTTTATGTTTTGAGAAAGTATGTGTATGATCCCTCACACATACTGGATTTCACTTCCCTTGAGATGGATGAGGAGCTGCACTTTCAGGAGCGCCCGATGCGAATTCTTGCTCGTGAGACGAGGGAATTGCGCAATCGGGTTATACCTTATGTAAAGGTACTTTGGAGCCACCACGATGAGAGAGAGGCTACTTGGGAGCCCGAGGATCAGCTGAGGATTGCCTACCCTGATCTATTTGAGACCCCTTCATGAGTTTTGAGCTTTTTGGGTTTCGAGGACGAAACCGTTTGAAGGGGGGGAGAGTGTAGTATGCCGGTTTTTAATTTGTGCCTACCGACTCTTCTGATGAGCTTTTTGGGTGAGGAAAGCTGCGAGCATGTGTATTTTCAGTTTACAGCGGAGCTCGGGAGGTTCCGGGCTGCGGCGGAAAGCCCGAGGTCAAAAAGTGAGTTACTGGGGCTTTTATTTTATTATTTATTGAATTTTATTAATTTTGAAAAAGGGGTTTTATTTGTTTTTTGGTTTTCTTTGTGTGTGCTGTGAGGTGGCTTGGGCTGGGAGTGGAGGAAATTTAATTAGTGGAGGCTTGGTAGGTGGATGTTTTAATTAGGTGCTTTAATTAGTGCTTGTGATATTTTAAAGCCTCTGCCACTCCCTTTCTCCTCTCATCGAAGCAAGCAGCAGGTGGGCCTTTCTTTTGGCTTGGTGAGGCTGAGGGAGGAAGTAAGAAGAGAAGGTGAGAGAAAGGAAGGAGGCCTCTTAAGGCGGAGCGCCTGTTGGTTGCCGGGGAGCGCCGAGCGAGGTGCGCGCGACGGCAACGGCGAGGTAGGTGCTCTTTGTGCTTAATTTTAGTTTCTTGGGTTTTTGAGTCTCTTCTTCTTCTTCTTTCTTTTATTTCTTCCCCGCTGTTGCGCTTGTGCGGACTGGTTGTCCGGGTTGGCTGGTGCTGCTCGAGCCGCGCCGCGCGCGATTTTGGCGACGCGTGGCTGCGAGGGCTGCCGCTGCGCGGGCGCGCATGAGCGCTGCGCGCAGCTTGCGCCCTGCTGCCTTTTTCGAGCAGCAGGGCGCCGCACTGCTCGGGAGCCGCGGCGTGGGGCCGCGCGGCCCTGCAGGCCGCGCGGGCGGCCGCTGTGCCGCGCGGCACTGCAGGCCGCGCGCTTGGTGCGCGGCCCTGCAGGGGTCGCCGCGCGGCACTGCAGGGGTGCCGCGCGGCGGCCCCTGTGCCGCGCGGCACTGCAGGCCGCGCGCTGGGCGCGCGGCCCTGCAGGGTCGCCGCACGGCACTGCAGGGGTGCCGCGCGGGCGCCCCCTGTGCCGCGCGGCACTGCAGGCCGCGCGCGGGTGCGCGCGGCACTGCAGAGGTGCCGCGCGGGCGGCCCTGTGCGCGCGGCACTGCAGGCCGCGCGCGGGGCGCGCGGCACTGCGGGGGGCCGCGCGTGCGGCCCCTGTGCCGCGCGGCACTGCAGGCCGGCGCGCGGGGGCGCGCGGCCCTGCATGGGGCCGCGCGGGCGGCCCATGGGGCCCCGCGGCCCTGCAGGCCGCGCGCTGGGCGCGCGGCCCTGCAGGGGGGCCGCGCGGGCGGCCCATGGGGCCCCGCGGCCCTGCAGGCCGCGCGCTGGGCGCGCGGCCCTGCAGGGGGCCGCGCGGGCGGCCCATGGGGCCCCGCGGCCCTGCAGGCCGCGCGCTGGGCGCGCGGCCCTGCAGGGCGCCGCGCGGGCGGCCATGTGGCCGCGCGGACCCTGCAGGCCGCGCGATGGGCGCGCGGCCCTGCTGGGCGCCACGCGGGCGGCCCATGGGGCCGCGCGGCCCTGCAGGCCGCGCGCTGGGCGCGCGGCCCTGCAGGGCGCCGCGCGGGCAACCCTTGGGCCGCGCGGCGCTGCCGGCCGCGCGGGGCCGGGTTCCTCGGCCTGTTCGGCTGTGGACCCCTCTGTGCCGTTGTCTTCGGCTCGGCGGTGCGCCGTGGCGGGTGCGCATTGGTCTCTCCGCTCAACGCCCGGCGTTCCTTTGTGGGCGGCTTGGTTTGTACCGCCGTTTTGTGCGCGGGTTGGCCGCGGGTTTTTTTCTGATCCCTGTTTTCACCGTTTCCGCAGTGGTGACCTGGCGCTAGCCTTCTTCGTGACCGTGGTGCACGATTTTGCCGCGAGGAGCTGCAGGGTCGCTTCGGGGCCTTCTCTTAGCGCGCGTTATTGCGTATTGTGCTCAGGTGGGTTGTTTTATTTAAAAGTCTCGGTTTGCTCTACATTGCTTCGAAATGCAAAGGTATCGTGTTCCTTTTCATTATTACTCTGATACCAGGATTCCTGGATTTTCTAGCTACTCCAGAGTCTCATGATGTTGTAGCATTACCAGATTTAGTCGAGGGTTGGTTTTCCGACTAGTTTGTGAGTAGAGTCATTCGAGTTTTCCGATCTATTCGATCGAGGATTATAGCCTGCAGATGCCGTTTGCTGAGATAGATGTGACATGATCCTTACCCGGTGGGGTCGCACCCCTCGGGTCACGCTCCGGACGCGTTGAGATATTGATACCCCTGGCCGTGCTACCAGGTGGGTACTCGCCCCTGGCCGTGCTACCAGGCGGCTACTTGAGAGAGACAGAGACAGTCGGACAGGACGCCCCACGTAAATCCCGTCCTCAAGTGGATGTGTGGTGGTGGGCAGGTGCGCTCCTAGTCGACAGGCGCAGGCTTGACTGGCCCCTATGGGCAGTCGTTGAGATTTGGTGACATGGGCGGGGTTGTGGCGTATGTTCTTAGATGGTTTTCCTTCGAGCATAGTTTTGAGGCATCTAGTAGTAGATTCATTTCCTGCATGCATATCTATCTATCTATCTATCTATCTATCTATCTGTTTTTGCCTCCAGCGGACTTGGTGGGCGCACCGTGAGTTCTGACAGCGGTACCCACTGAGATCTGCTTTTGCAGTTGATCTCACACCCGTGCGTGTGACAGGTGTTCCTGAGGCGTCTTTTCCAGGCTCAGCTCGTGCGGAGTCCTCTGACCGAGGTCAGGGCGTCGCGACTAGTTCCTACCCGAGTTGGTCGAGTCAGGATAGAGTGACCTGTACCTTTTTGGTTTCCTCTTTTGTACTAGACGGTGGTACTGTACTTATGTTTTGTGAGGTTGTGGACTCTTGTACTTGGACTCTTTTATTTAGTGATTTCAGTTTCCGTTTCTTCTTACTGCATAGCTTCTTTTCCGCTCTGATACTTGTGTAGCGATAGATCTCTTTGCAGGTTGGACGCTTCGTCTGTACGGCAGTTTCCGTACAGACGGCGATCTGTTGGCGAGCCGGGGCGTGGTTCGATCCCCACCCGGGGCGTGACACGTGTGTGTTTAAGCAGTCGCTTAGCACTGGGTTTTCGCGATTAGCGTTGGGGCGCTGGACGCCCAACTGTTTCGGTGCTCCTGGAGCACAAGTATCGTTTAGCCAGTGGTGCGGATTAGGTGGCATATTAGCCTTTGCCCAGTGTGGCCAGAGTCGGTAGAAAGTACGGTCACGGATTGACGCTGGTTAGTTGGTTTTCGCGCTCAGTGGAGCATAGTGGTCGCGTGGCAACGATTAGCGGTTCGCTTGAGGACGATCCGTGCCTGGACCATGTTTGTGGACTGTGGGCCTGTAGCCCAGTGGCAGGCGCAGTCGGCTGTGAGAGACAGCGGCCCGAGGCCTGATGGCGGGGCATGATAGAGATTTGGTCGGACGGTAGTCCAGCGATGACCCGGGAACGTGGAATGCCACGTGTAAGCCTTGAGGCTATTAGTACACTGAGAAGTGTGTATGACGGCCGTAGAGCTAGTGGTGATTGAGGTACTGTAGCTCCTAGTGGGAGTATTGGGGTAGTAATCCTAAGTGTGGATCTGCCCGTATGACGTTTGGATCTGCGTGCTACCGAGAGCTATTGCACAGTTGTGTGACTAGCTTCGGGCTATAGGCCCTATTGGACCATGGTCCGTGAACCTGTGAGTAGTCCAGATATCGGGTTAGCTGAAAACCCGTGGACTTAGAACGCTAGTAGCGTGTGTGATGGCTGAGAACTTGAGGATTGGCCTCTGCACTCCACATCAGGCAGCGGATGACCGAAATTTGGTAACCGTAATTTGGTTGCGGATGCACCCTCCTTGGGAGAGATAAAGTGATCGCGGAATTAAAGGGAAGATTTCGCAAGATGATACTTCGCCTTTGTGGCAATTGAGAGAGCAAGTGCTCAAATGTGTCTCACCCTACTTGGTGAAAGTGTCCAGACACCATGTCTGAGTTTGTCCCTAAGTTGAGATAGGGATTCATGGATGAGCTGCTCGTGTAATTGTGGGCGAGCAGCAATGTGATGCCGGTCACAAGTTCATGGGCCCCGTAGAGGGCAAGATTTCCCCCTCTTGGTCCATAGGTCGCGAGATGTGACTCAATTTCGAGGACGAACTTATTTTAAGGGTAGAAATGTAGTGAACCGGAATTTGGAATTAAATAAATGGAAATAAAACGTATGAAAACTATTGTTTTCTTGAGGTGAAGAATGACCTGGAAATGAATTGGCCCCAAATCAGGATTAAAAAATAGATATCTAGAATCGTATGTGAGAAGTTGGCCCAGACTGTAAGTGGAAAATTCATAGTCTCGAAAGTTCCGAGAAAATTAAGGGAGCTCCGTAATATTTTTTTCGGCCACAGTAAGGTTGCGCGTTGATCGAACACCCGGATTGAGAGAACGGCTCCGCCCGCGAATTCCAATTCAGTGGGACTTTTGGCAAATCAAAAAGGGTCCTGGAATTCCCAGCGATGTTTGCTGGTT